>PVIW01004113.1:0-143239 GCA_004026585.1 Noctilio leporinus | reverse complement strand
GTTCTTTTATACTAGGTTCTTGTCTAAGCTGCTCCCCTTTCTTGCCTCTGCCTTCCCCCTCCCCCCAACCCCTTTCCCCCTGACCACTGAAGGCCTATTCCTTGTATTCATATACTTGGTTCTGTTTTGCTCATTATTGTCCCGTAATGGGTGAGATCATATGATATTTGTCCTTCACTGACTGGCTTATTTCCGTACTTTCATTCTTTAGAACAATATTGAGCCAGTGCTTTCTAATAAATAAGTTCTTCCTTAGTAAGTAAAAATAAATCACATTATTATACACAAATAGATAGATTTACCTTCTTTACTCAAAAATTTGAGATATATAGAAGGACATTTCAAACAAAATAAAATTATTTGAATTTGGATTGCTTAGAATGAATATTAAGATACAGTATTTTCTTTCATAGAAACTATGATAAGTACTCAATGGGTAAAAATGAAAAGCTTTCCCCCTAAGATAAGGAACAAGACAAGGCTATCCACTCTCTCCACTTTTGTTCTACATCACTTTGGAAATTCTAGCCATAGTGATCAGAGAAGAAAAAGGATTCAAAGGTACTCAAATTGGAAAGGAGGAAGTAAAACTGTCATTATTTGCAAATGACATGATAATGTACATACAAGATCCGACAGATGCCACCAAAAACCTATTCAACCTAATAAGCAAATTTAGCAAAATAGATGGGTATAAAGTCAATATTCAGAAGTCAAAGGCATTTTTGTATACCAAGCTAGAAAACAAATCCCATTTACCATAGCAACAATAAAAAAAAAAAGCACTTAGGAATAAACTTAACCAATGAGGTAAAATATTTATACTTAGAAAACTACAGAACACTGAAGAAAGAAATTAAGGAAGATACAAATAAATGGAAGCATGTACCATATTCATGAATGAGAAGAATTAACATCATTAAAATGTCCATACTACCCAAAGCAATCTATAGATTCAATGCAATCCCAATTAAAATACAAATGACACATTTCACAGATAAAGGAAAAAATACCTCAAAAACATATATGGAGCAAAAAAGGACCACAAATAGCCACAGCCATCTTTAGAAAGAAGAACAAAGTAGGAGGAATCACAATACCAGATATCAAGCTATACTACAAGGCTACTGTAATTAAAACAATCTGGTATTGGCATAAGGTTAGATATATAGATCAATGGAACAGAATAGAGAGCCCAGAAATAAACCCAGGACTCTATGGTCAATTTTTATTTGACAAAGGAGAAAGGAACATAAAATGGAGTGAAAATGTTCTCTTCAACAAGTGCTGTTGGGAGAACTGGAAAGGGACATGCAAAAAAATAAAAGTAGACCACCAACTTACACCATACACCAGAATAAACTCAAGATGGATAAAGGACTTTAACATAAGCCATGATGTCATAAAAGTCCTTAGAGGAAAACATAGGAAGTAAAATTTCAGATATCCTATGCAGAAAACAATATGGAATTTCCTCAACAAAACAAAACAAAACAAAACAAAACAAAAACACCTAAAATTGGAACTGCCTTTTGACCCAGCAATTTTACGCTAGGATTATACTGAAGGACCCTGGAAAACCAATTCAGAAGAACCTGTGTACCCCTATGTTCATAGTAACACTATTTACAAGAGCCAAGTGCTGGAAACAGCCTAAGCGCCCATCAGTGGATGATTGGGTCAAAAAACTGGGTACACTTACACAATGGAATAGTACACAGCAGAAAGAAAGAAGAAACTCCCACCTTCTGTGACAACATAGATGGAACTGGAGAATATTATGTTTATAAGCCAGTCAGCAAAATACAAATACCATATGATCTCACCCAATACAGAAGATTCATGAACAAAACAAACAAAGGAGCAAAACAGAACCAGAGTCATGAATACAATGAATAGACTTTCAGTGTGTAGAGGGGAAGGGAGTGGGGGCGGCGGAGGAGAAAGAGACAAAAAAGGGGAATAGTTTGGTCAAGGAACTAGCATGAATGACCAATGGACATGGACAACATGTGGGACTGACTGTGGGAGGGTGAATGGGAAAGGTGGGGCGGGGGAGAGCAGTGGGGGAAAACTGGGATAGATGTAGTATAACAACAATAAAATAAAAGTAAAAAAATGAAAAAAATAAAGTGTTTCTATTAAAACAACAACAACAACAAAAAAGGAATGTAACTGTGTTTAAAAAAATGTGTACCAAGTTGGAGTTGTAATGTTTGATAATATATGTATTTTTTGTAACCCTCCATACCAACCAAAGGAAATTTACTGAACTTCCAAAAATTTATTCTCCTTTGGACCACGAATAAGCATGAGAAATTTTAGTCCAAAGGATGACTTGGAAAGTTCCAAGTGCTCAGAATGGTTATGATAAAAGTACCTTTTCGACCATAATTTTATTTAGCACCTCTGGCTACTAAACTAGACAGTAGCCTTCAATGCTATGAGGAAAAGAAGACAGATGACCTTTTTGTGTTTAAAGGTGAATCAAGGTCAGCCATACAACTTGTGAGAATAAAGGCCTAAAATAAAAAATAAGAAAGGCATTAACCTATACACATTCTATTCACTAAAAACAAGGGAGTAAAATAACCCCAAATAAAGGAAGCAAAGAGGACAAATCTGAGAAATGTGGATAGAGCACTGACTACTGTCATTACCAATAATGAGCATTCTAGCAGCAATGAGGACATCTGAGTGTATAAACGTGGCTTTACAAACGGGTGAGTGTATATACTAAGCTAGACTACGGTAAGTGAGTAATGTCTTTATAATACCTTCTGTGAACTGGAAATGCACTAATAATGATGTTCCTTATAGGACATCTTGTTAGAAACTTATGACAGAATGCTCAATATTACAGATACCCAAAAGTATATAAATAAAAGATGTGAGGCCTTCTAGGTTTTATAAAAATCTTTTTAAAACTCAACTCAATTTTTGGTGTCAGTATCACCATAGATTTCCTGAGAGATGTCTTAACACCTCATCAATGAGAATAGTTGAGATCCTGGAGGAGAATGGGAATACAGAAGGTATAAAGATTTACAGCTTTAATGCTGATAATACTTCTCACAAAAAATCATGACTTTAAGAAATTAATATCTGAGAAGAAAGGGTTAAAGCCGAAAAGATTTTATGTGATATAATTCAGAAGAAGCTATTGATTTAAAAAAAAATAGCAACCAATCAAAATTTTGGGATTCTTACTATAAGTTAATTGAATTACCTAATTAATCTTACTTAGACCTAACTTTGCATCATTCTATTAAAGAAAGTAGAGCAGTGGTGATGGAAAGGGTCTGTACTTGGAGTGGTAAACACACAATATACAAACGATGTATAACAGAACTGTACACCTGAAACATACATAATTTTGTTAACCAGTGTCTCCCCAATAAATTTTTTAAAAAGTAGAGCATTTGCCTATGGAACTCAAGAGTTGGAAAGTTCATATGAATACCACCATCAAGCACTGAAGTTTCCAGGGCAATCTTTGATTATGAAAAATTAGTATTTCAGAGGGGGTTTAATTAACTTTAAAATGATTTTATTTATCTACTTTTAGAGATAGGAGGAGGCGGGCGGAGAGAAATATCCATGTGTGAGAGAAACAGTGATGGGTTGCCTCTTGTACACTCTCTGACTGGGGACCAAACCTGAACCAGGAATCAAACCAGCGATCCTTTGCTTTGCAGGGTGACACCCAACCAACTGAACCACACTGATCAGGGCTAACTAAGTTTTTAGTTAAAAATTTTTTTTCCTGGACTTTAAAGTGAAAGACTTTATAGTGAAAGACTTTATTGGTGAAGCTATGAGGCATAGAGATGTTTACCCCAGAGGCAGAGCAGCCCAGATTGCTTTTTAAAAGTATAATGATTTTCTATTTTGTTTTCTCCAAAAAGCAACTCATCCTGAAAAGTACTCAAATTAATGCAGTGGGTGGTTACTATTTTTTAAAAACAAGTGTTGAACCAATATCCTGAAATGACTATTCTGGCTGGTTGCTCTCAGACAAAGATGGTAACTGCTCATTATTTTGTGTACGTCATGTTCACAGGTGATAAAGATTTAGTGGTATCAGAACTGAAGTGGATGATTCTCTTAACTCCTGGTAGAGGTCAAGCAGACTGGCCTGACAGGCTACTTCCTGGATAACAAGGCTAGAATACCTCTTCACTACCCATAGGTAGGGATCCAGTGGATCAAACTCTCCTCTATAAACACTCTAACTCTGAACAGTTTCAATACAGTCAGGGTGGTCAAATCTTTTGGGAGGCTAGCTTCTAGCTAGCTGGTGCTTTAGGATTGATTTGTGGACTGCTCAAAGTAGACAGAACATGAAGCATTCCTGGGAGTGTACTATTTACCAGAGCATGTTTAGTCCTGAGAGAGTACTGTCATCTTTAAAGACATAAAAGAGGCTGAATTATGAGGAGGGACTCAAAATGCCCAGAGTTCTCTTCTGGAGGGTAGGCCCCTTGTATTGCAGACTTTCCCCTCTAGGTGAGTGGTCTAGGAATCCATCTCTGTATCAGTGTACCAGTTGGTGTTGTGAGAAGCTGTGCTGGCCTTCAGTGAATTTTTTTGAAGCTGCTTTCAACACATTTGCCCATTGCATGCTGGGTGATTTATGAGTGCACCTCCCACACCACAACTGAGTGTTCAGCAGCTTTTGACCAAAATGGCATGCCCCCCTAACGCCACCCTCCCTATTCACCCAATCTCTTCTCCAGTGACTTTTGTCTCCCTGGCTGAAAAAGTCCTCAAAGAGAAATGTTTTGGAGATGTGGAAGAGGTGAAATAAAAAACATAGAGCCCTAACCTATGAACCAGGCAGGTCCCCAGTTCAATTCCTGGTCAGGGCACATGCCTGGGTTGCAGGCCAGATCCCCTAGTTGGGGGCACATGAGAGGCAACAACACATTGATGCTTTTCTTCCTCTCTTTCTCCCTCCTTTCCCCTTTCTCTAAAAAATAAATGAATAAAATTTTAAGGAAAAAAATGGTACAGGCACTAAAAGACATAAAAATCAATGAGTTCAAAAACTGTTTTGGGCAGTAGAAAAACATCTCGAATGGTGTATTGCATCAAATGGAGAGTACTCTGAAGGTGACTAAAATTTAAACATGTAAGAATTAATACACAATTTTCAATCAATAAATCCCAGGGTTTTTGGGGTGCCCCTCATATAATCTGAACATATCATTTGGCACCCACCAGAGCACATCTGGAGTTCATTAGATAACCTTTAGCTTTTGTGCTTTTCATTGGCCCTGTCTCCCTCCTCTGATGCAACCTCTCCAAGTGCTGCTTTGCCATGAATGAGTCAAGAAGACAAGTCGCCCTGGGCATGTGTGTAAGTGAATTGGGACCATCTTAAAGGGTGACCCCTAAATCTGTAAATCCCCTATTTCTTCACCTCTTTCTGACAACAGGAGTCACACATGGATGCCAACAGCCCATGACAGGGGCAGCCCCATGTATTGGAGAGCCCGGTCAATGCTAATTTCCTTGTTAGAAAATGGCCTTCAGATTGAGGCACATTCCAGCAATTCTAGGACTAGAAAGGAACTTTATATTAAGGCAAAATTGATGCCATATCCTCTTTCCAAAAGAGAATATCCTTGTCAAAAAGTTAGTAAACAAAACAAGTTAGTAAACACACTTAGAGAAATTAAAGACTGAACATGTATTTGGTAAGACTGGTTACCTCTTTTTTATGGGATAATGCTCCAACCAACTGAACCACATTTTACCCATTTTTAAATGTATACATTCTGTCCATTAAGTATATTTGCACTGTTGTGCAAACATCAAAGGACAAATTTTCAGTTTTTGTTTTCACAGATCAAAAGCCTTACAGAAATATTAATCATTAAATTTGGAAAAGAAAAGGGAAAGCTTTGCTCTTACTTTTAGAACTTACCCAGCTCTATATAACTGATAATTGTTTAAATAAAATATATTTAGTGCCTTCTATAGTAGGAATCCAATTGGCTATAAAAATTAAGCCTTTGTCATTTCAAATGAACAGAATTTCACTAATTTCATCCAATCATTGCATAAAGTTAAAAAAAATTCATAGAAGACTTGTGACATTTTCAAAACTAGTCCTCTCACCAAAAGTGCTTTGCATTTCCTAGACATATCCAGAGATTTGTAAAGATGAAAACTCTGCTTATGAAGATTAACTATGCAATATACAGTATATACATAATGCAATATATAGATAACGTATTATAGAACAACACACTTGCAACATACATAATTGTATTAACCAATGGCATTCCAATAAATTTAATTTAAAAAAGGATACATAGAACAGACTGACAGCCATCAGAGGGAAAGGGTAGTGGGTGAAAGAAGGAGAAGGAATTAGTCAAAGAACATACATGCATGACACACAGACACAGATAACAGTGATGTGATGGACAGAGGGAATGGGGAGGTCAAGGCTGGATGGAGGTGGGCAAAGGGGGTAATTAATGTCCACAACCACCACAAAAGACATAAAAGTCCAAAAAAAAAACACAACAACAAAAAAAAACACCTAGATACAAAGATCAAATGTCTAATATGGGACATAAGACCTTAGTATACGAGCCAGAAAGAACATGGGTAGAGACAGGCATGAAAGCTGGTCCCAGTGAACCTCCCAGCATTTAATTATACCTGCTGTTTGAGCTGCTGCACCAGACGATCCTTCTCCCGCTTCAGTGCGGCCACTTCCTCCTGAGTCTTTTTCTTAGAGGATGAAAGCTCCAAAAGAGCTATATTGGCATCTTTTTCACTAATGGCAGCCAGAAGAGCTTCTTGTCTGCAAAAGAAAGAAAATGCCAAGGCTTTCGATTAATCCTTAAACAATTCCTTGAAGTACCTATTGTTATTACACCCATTTTAAGGGTGATG
Source organism: Noctilio leporinus (assembly GCA_004026585.1). Classification (NCBI taxonomy): domain Eukaryota; kingdom Metazoa; phylum Chordata; class Mammalia; order Chiroptera; family Noctilionidae; genus Noctilio; species Noctilio leporinus. The sequence goes on along the minus strand of PVIW01004113.1, from coordinate 136,324 downwards.
AAAATAAGGCTTAGGGAGTTTATATGGCTTGCCCAGGTTCGCACTTGAAGTAAAGAGTGCAGCCAGGAATCCCATTCAGGTTTTTCTTCTTCCAAATATCTTTACCACGTGGTTATATTGACATCTCAATAAAGAGTTCCTAAATATATTAAATTGGAAAAATAAACAAAGCTAACAATTTTTAAAAGAATAATCTTATCTATATACTCAATTACTCATTTTTTGAGAACTATTGTTTTCATGTAAAATAAGGCATTAGTGAAACTAAAAACATTTTTACAAATAGAGTGTATAACAAATTGTCAATGTTCAAAAATAGGATTTAGAAAATCAGCCATCTGTTTCTGGCGCATTCTGAATGTCTGTAATTCCTTTTATGTCATTAATGCAAATTAAGTTTCCAGTTATGGCTTTATTTGACAAAGATCTGCATGCTTTGAAACAATAATTTAAACTTTAGAGGCCTTGTGGTTTAAGTTAACTACTCTTCGGTTAATATCCAGAAGTAAAAGAAGGTGGGATTTAGTAGGAGGTGAACCTGAGGAATTTATAAAATAATTAGAATGAACTTGGTGAGCAATTAGTCTCATTGCCTAAAATTCGTTCCTCAATAGCTCATCTTTTATGTAAGTCATCTGTGAGAAGACAGATTTGATTTACATAAACTATGTAAGGGACTGGAGCTTTTGACATAAGAAAATGCTGAATCTGAGAATGTACTGCTCAAGTTTAACTTTGCTTCCCTTTTTGTTATGATAATTATGCTTCATCCTCTTCCCTCCTTTGAAAGCTCTTGTTTAAACAACAACAACAACCTGATGTAATAAAGGTGTTTGTTCTCTGGTAAAAAAAACAAAAAAAATAACTATGCTTCAACAGCAGTTATATGGAAGAGGTTTAGTTAGCTACAAGCTGGAAGGTTATCTTTTGAATATTCTGACAAGGATATTTTGTGTTCTGGATGGGTAGGTCTGGGGAACTCTGAACAAATGGAGGGTACAGATTAGTTTATGTTATGGAAATGAAGATTTGTTTAGTCTTTGCTATTGGAAGGGAAGACGATCCTCAATGGTTTCAGTATAACTTTCCACTGTCCCCAACACATATACTCATTATTCTAAGATATGGCAGATGGTGTATTTCACTTGAGAAGCTCAAATCAATGCCAAAGGGATAATGATAGTCTAAATATATCCACTAACCACTTGAAAAAAATATGTTAAGTGGTGAAATGAGCTTAAAGGTGAAGGAGTTCAAGATAGTGTCACAATGCAGTTTCCTGTTGATTGCTATCATCTGTTCCTTTTTAGGAAGCTCAAAGACTGACAAAGCTGAAATGAGAAATGTGTTTTCTCAATTAGGGTGCTGCATTTCTGTGCACTATCAGAATTACACATTTAGCAGCAGGCAAACAGAAGATGAATAAAGATAGATTATGTTATTCAATTAGCTTGAGTTATGAGCACCTTTGCTGAATGCAAGATACAAAAGTGAAGGGATCTTAGTTCCATGCTTAAGGAACCGAGCATACTTTTTAATATGAAATAGTAAAAATTATTCTATATTGTTGAAGCTTCTTGACTGAATTCCAAATTCTTTTATAAATGATATACTTGGCCAGCTAGTGTGGTACAGTTAACCTCTGGGGTAAAATGTCACATTCCGAAACTGCAACAGGTGACAATTCAGATTTTAAAATTAAAATATAGGATGTGGCACTGGAGGCTGAGCCATTGGAATAACGTCTTTTAAATAAGATATATAATTTTAAGTCTGTTTTGTTCTTTTAATTCAAATATAAAAGTTATGCCTATTCATTTTTTACTGAACAGTGATAATATACTATGAACTGTGCAGAATCATACTTTCTCTCCTGCACCCATGGCTCTCACCCTCTAAAAATTTCCTAACAGATGAACATATTGGTGTCCTTCCCATTTTAAAAGTAAACCCACATTATTTCTGCAAGTTTATGTGCTTAAAAAGGGCAATTTATAGTCAAGAGAATAAAATGTTTTGATTACATACTATACTTATGGGGTAGACAGACATTATGAGTAGAGCAAGGAGAATTGGCCAGGTACAGATGGTCACCAGGGTAAAGCCCCAAGGGCCTAGCAATTGGTGAAACTGGGAAGATAAGGACCTCACCCCAGCATTTCCTCTCTTAGCACATCACTGGTCAGGCAGTAGACCCCCAACCTTTCATATTGCTGGTCATGTAGTGCAGCCCCTTCACTGACACCCCTACCCCCACCCCACCCCGCAATGTGCCTAGTAAGCTCCCCTGGAGGAGAAACAAGGGGCTGAAGAGTAGCCTCATTCAACTCCCATGCAGGCCCTTGTATGTAGGCCCACTCCCTCAACCATTAACCCCTGGGGATATCATCTGGGCCTCAGCTGCATTTCAGCGCCAGGCCCAGAAAAGTAGCAAAAGCAGACAAGCCAGACAAGCAATGATTTCATGGCTGACACTAGGACCAGCTGCATTGACTAATGACACCCTGCCCTAGTACAGACCATTTCAGTAGATACCATGACCTGAAAGGACACCCCTGGCATTGATGAATGTTCTAATGAGATCCTCCCTTTGAGAACTTCCCTAAAATCCCCATCCTTATAAGCCCTAGGAAAGAAAATCTAGCCTAGCTCTCTCCCTACGGAGAACACCCAAGCCTTCCCCCCGCCCACTAACCCCCAGGTGCATTCTCCTTGCCTCTCTTTCTCCTAAGCTCCAAGTGCCCTTTCTTTGCCTCTGTAACTTGTTTCCTGAGCCCATTTTTTCAATGCTCACTTCCTCTACCTCTGTGACTTTCTAAATAAACTTTCTCTTACAGTTGAGTTTAGGTTCTGAGTTCTTTCTTAGGCAGAACTCAAGTACTGACTGAGGTTGCTGAACTAAGGTCTGATGCCTGGTGCGCCATTTCATTGCCAGCAATTACAATCATGTAAACTCAGGGTGATGCCAGTCATTTTTATGGGTATATTAACTTTTGGGTTTTTCTTTTGTTTTTGGGAGGTGATGGAGATAGTATTTTCCCCCCTTAATCTATAATTTTGGTAAATCTGAAATAGACACTGTAGGGGAGAACAACCTCTTAAAAAATTGAAAGTAATGCAAGAATATAAAAGCTAGTAAGTACTAATAGCCATGTAACTTCTGGGAAATAAAAAAAAAATTGTTGTTCCCTTAATACATTTGATAGAAAAGACCATATGGTATAGTTGATCGTGTGTGGTTAAGTTTTAAAGACAGACTCAAAAATATGTAAACTAAAAAACTTTAGGGACAGATGGACTAGAATTCAGAGTGAAAAAAGGCAATAGCAAAAAAAAAAAAAAAAAACCAAAAACTTACTTTAGTAGCTACCTATTCTTAATTTAATTGCTTCTTTGAAAAAAGATTATTTTTCGATAAACTTATAATGCATCCATTGAAGAAAAACTGAAAGATACAGAAAACTATGAACAAGAAAAGGAGAACCAAGATGGTGGAGGAGTAAGTGACGCTATACCAATCTCTCCCCAGGACCAACCTAGAATTAAAATTTAACTGGGGAGACACCATCTGGATTAACCAACAGAACACCAGCTGGAAAGAAGTCTTATAACTACGGACAGGACAGAAGAGGCCACTTCATCGTAACATGACTGGTAAGAAGTGGGGAGACACCAGAGGGCTCTCACTGTGCTCTCACAGGCAGCAGCTAAAGAGATGGAGAAACATCTCAGCAGCCGGGGGTCCCACCTGAGAAGTATGGGTTCTAAATCCCGAGCTGGGCTTCCCAGCCTACAGCAAAACAGTAAAACAGCACCCAGCTGTGAAAAGCAAAAAGCCGCCAGGTTTAGCCACCTTGAAAGAGACAGCTAAAGTTCTTAAAGGGACCATGCACAAAAATACATTGGTACCCACCTACCCTGGTCTCCAGCAGAGGGAGGGCACAGTGGACTAGAGATGCTGAAGGAGAGTTTGGGGTAGTGGCTTTGAGGAGAGAAATGAGGGAGCAGCCAAAGAGGTCCCAGTGCTGACCCATCCCCATTATAGTAGTCAGACCACTCTTCTCCAAATGGCAGTAGCCTGAGGGGAAGCCATAGCCCTGCTCACAAGAATTAATCTGCCCTACCCAGCAGTGCTTAAACCTGATGGCTGATCACAGATTGATTGGATTAACAACTCAAGGAAACAAAGATAGAGAATCTCTGGTAGTCTCCTACAGGTTGTCCAGGCCCGATGGGACATGAGATGTTGTCACCAGGGGAGGATCCAGGAAGTAAAGAAAGTGCACCTCTACACCACAGAAGGCCACACCATGAAGACAGGAAGTCAAAGCAGACCAATCTAAGAAGTAGAAACAAACAAAAGTCACCCAAAATGGGGAGACAAAGAAACAAGCACCCTTTGAAAGGAAAGGAGGAATCCCGAGAAAGACCGCTAAATGAAACAGAGGCAAGCACACTATCAGATATGAAAGTCTAAATAATGATTATAGAGAAGTTCAATGAGCTCAGCAAGCTGATAGAAAACTACAAACAATTTCAGGGGAACTATTAAGAATGCCAGGGAAGGTATAAGGAACTTAGTGAGAACTATATCAGCACCAAAAAGGACATAGACACTATCAATAAGAGCCAGGAGAAAATGAAGACTACAATGTCCAAATTGGAGAACACAATAGAAGGAATCAAAACAAGCCTAGAGGGAGCAGAGGATCAGATCAGCAAGCTGGAAGTCAATGTAGAAAAAAATTCCCAGACAGTGCAACAAAATGAAAAAAAATTGAGAAAGAATGAAGTTTTAAAAGAGCTGCAGGACAACAGGAAATGTAATAATATTCGTATCATAGGAATACCAGAAGGAGAAGAGGAGCAAGGGATAGAAAACCTGTTTGAAAAAGTAATGACAGGCCCTGGCTGGTAGCACAGTGGATAAGGTGCCAGCCTGCGAACCCAAAAGTCACAGGTTCGATTCCCCAGCCAGGGCACATAACCAGGTTGCAAGCCAGGTCTCCAGTCAGATCTGTGGCTGGAGGCAGGTGAGAAGCAACCATACATTGATGTCTCTCTCCCTCTCTGCCTCTCTCCCTTCCCCTCTTTCTAAAAATAATGAAATGAAATCTTAAAAAAAATAAAAAAATAAAAAAAGACATAGGGTAGCTGAATAGATAAGAACCACCTTTAACTTATGAATGCTTTAAAATAATCTTGTTAGAAGAAGATCTTACTAAACAACATACAGTTTTGTATTTTGTATCTGCATTACTGCAGGTTAACTTAGATTGGAATTATTTTATAATTTGGGCAAGTAAAGTTACTTGCAGTAACAGAAAAATCAAATGCAGTTAAGGAAAAAAATAAGAAAATGTGGATGCATACTATGTAGAACACATGCTACCTGTCTTATTCACTGTTACAAAGTGTGTGCTTGTTTGTGGATGTATAATATATAGAAGTTATTAGCAATTTATGTTTTAAATATCAACCAACTGGTAGTTGGTGTGTTGAGAAATTAGTCAATCTTTAGGTTAGAAAAGATGCTGAGAGTGAAGACTAATTTGGGACAGAAGTTACCAACTACTAAACTATATGATTCAGGTACATAGGCAATATATAGTCTCATATTAGCATTTAAATTAGATGAGATTCCTTTCAAACAGACAGTGAAAATAGATATTTCTATTTCCCCAAGGTTCCCAAACTGGGGATGCTTGGGAAATGTATCAATGCTATAGTTAATGGTGAATGTACCTAATCTCTACCTTAACAGACTCTTAACTAGTTGAATGGTTATTTTAGGACCACATAGGAAATCAACCACAAGGTAAAAAAATAGCTAGAACACTATTCTATAGAACTGTTTAAATCCTAGTTTTTTAAAAAAAAATCTCATTATCAGTAGATATCATAATTTCTACTCTGTGGGGACCAGCTGAGCACTTCAGGTGCCATTATTTCTGAAGGCTGCAACTGGTGAAACATGTGTAGAGGGGAAACATGGTATCTAGGAAAATGGGACCTCTGCATGGGAAAAAAAAAAAATCAATCTACTATCTAAGATGGAAAATTCCAAAAAGAGTAAGTTGTAGTTCTAGTAGCTTAGAATAAAGTTGAGTTGTATTATTGGAGGTGGTGGGATTGACCCAGAAACAAAATTCATTTTTTACGGTGGGTTTGGCACTGTCTCTAGGACAGCTTTCACAAAAGTGAGTTCTGTAATATACCATTTCTGTGATATATTTCACAAAAATAGCATTCCAGTGTGAAATAAGTTTTAAAAAAAGATAAATCCTTAATTTACTACAATATATCTAAAATATTATCATTTAACATGTAATAATTATACAAGCTATTGACATATTTTAAATTTTTTGTATTAACTCTTCAAAATCCAGTATGTACTTTAAATATTTGTAAAAATATATATATGTGTAAGTGTATTTGTGCATGTGTTTGGTAATACTGCAATTGATATTATTTAAAAAGTAATTATTTAAACAAATTAATTAACATAAGCATTCTGCAATAATGAAATCTCTGTATTTGTATGTTTTGAGAGGGTGACAGAAGGCAGTAAATGGTGAATTGTTTGTATGTGAAAGATAAAAAAAGTACATATATATTGGTGGTTACATAATAGACAGGCAGATGTTAAGAAAAATATAGGAAATGGAGAAGCCAAAGAACTTACATGCATGACACATGGATATGAACTAAGGGGGACATTGCTGGAGGGAACAGAGGGTACTGGGTGGAAGGGAACTAAATGGAAAAATTTGGTACAACTATAACAGCAAAATTAATAAAATACATTAAAAATTTTTTTAAATAAAAACGAAAAGAAAAAGAAAATAGCCCTGACCAGCGAGGGTCAGTTGGTTGGGCATTGTATTGCAAAGTGAAAAGTTGTTGGTTTGAGTCCTGTTCAGGGCACATGCCTGGGTTGTGGGTTCAGCCCTTGGTCAAGGCATGTATGAGAGGCAACTGATTGATGTTTCTCTCCCTCCCTTCCCCTCTTTCTAAAAATAAATGAAATATTTTTAAAAAATGCCAGGAATAGTTCCTTCTGAAATCAGAGTCAATTGCTTGAGATCCAGAATTCACCTACTCTTACTTCTAATATGGTTTGAAGAAAATGAAACTTGATGGGAAGTAACAATTGATTTGCAGAAGTTTACTAATTAAAAGGTATCCACAGAAAAGGAAGAGTGACCAGTGGAGCACCTTCTGACTTCATTTCCCACCAGCTCCTAGGGAATAACAAAAGCAAGTAGAATATATGAATGCCACAAACCCAGAGCAAAATAAAAACTTCAATGCTCCTCCTGTCAAATTATTCTGTTATGTTAGTGTCATTTCCTCAGCTTAAAAAAAATTGAAAATGGAGCAACAGAACCTTTCAAAGTGATTAGAAATGCCCAGCGGCGTGACTAACATGCCGTATTACCTGCATAAGGAGTAGGTAGTAGCAGAAATCCGGCTTTAAGTCATTAAAGTGGCCTATTCATTCCTGGTACTTTAAACTACCAGAAAAGTTGAACCTGCCCTTTGACATGCAAATTCTAATAGAATCAAGATGTCTCTAAAAGTATTCTGCTGTGGAATTTGAGCTTCAAGAAAAAGACCGAGAGAAAAAAAAAATGAAGAGAAAAAAGGGAAAGAAGCAGAAGACCACCTCCTCTGTCCTCTTTCCCTTTGAGCAAATTTCAGAAATAGGAGGTAGATAATGCATAGCAAATAAAGCTAAAATTGTTTTTGATAAGTCCTGAACCCCTGAGAAGAACACAACTAATTAATAAGTGATAAAATCAACATTGGAATGATGATGGTTAATAATTTAAGAGACTCATAAATATGTATATACGTGTGTGTGTGTGTGTGTGTGTGTGTGCGTGTGTGTAACAGAAATGTACTGTACTGGCTGGCCAAACGCTTCGTTTAGTGTTTTTTCCATAAGATGGCTCTAGTAGTTCAGTTGTCTTTAACTTCATTTGAAACAAGTTTGTTAAGACTGTCTTGTGACAGCTGTCATATCAGTGTGCATTTTAAAAATACTTATTAAAATTGATGAATTTCTACGCAACCATTTTAATATTGAAGAGGGAGAAAGTCTGCAACATTTTGGCATATTATGCTTTAATATTTCAATAAAGTAAAAACTGAAATGCAAAAATATAAAAGATTTGTGCAGTATATGGAGAATGTGCTATGACTAATTAAACATGTCAAAAGTGGCTTGCAAAGTTTCTTGGTACTATTGACACTTTGGCCAATAATTCTTTGCTCTGGGGCTGTCTTATGCATTGGAAAATGTTTAGCAGCACCCCTGGCCTCTACCCATTAGAAGCTAATAGTGAGAGATAGCTGATGTACTCAAAATATCTGAATCAATAAGATTACTGGTGAAAATGAAAAATGTATCTTTTATTTTATGGAAAAAAACAAAATGGACTTTTTGGTCAACCCAATAAGACATAAAAGAAGTACAAATGAAGGGATGCTTCCAGGGTTCATGTTCATTTATCCCACTTCCTCCAACCAGGTATCCAAATTGAATGATTACATAATCATGCTTTATAAATTCACTAAAAATTTACGGGATCTACATTCATTTGGAAAATAATGGCACATAATATTTTTCTTTAAAAGAAATCTAGAACTATAAATCTAGTCAGCTACCAAATTGTATGTAAAATTCTCCATGTTTGAGGATTCTAGTGATGCATCTTTTGTGATATTCAAATATGTAGAGACCAATCGTTCCTTCAATACCATTATAGAGGGGGCTACAATTTATGGGGAAACATTATACCAGAAAGAAAAAGAATATTATCTACATAAGAGGCTTAGATTATATCCTCTGTACAGCCCCAGTTTATTAGTGTTGTCTCCACCTTTGGTTCAATGAAGAAGTGATCCCCTAATTCTACCTAAATAACCACCTATTTCCAAAGAAAACTCATAAATCTAAAGAACATGTGTTTTATTTGATTGATTGTTCAGGCCCTCACCATGCTACAATTACTGATACCTCAAAAGAAAAGAAAAAGCCTCCATTGACATGACTTTCTGCTAAAGCTCCTACACCTTTCTTTCCCCCTCATGCTTAAAAACTACTTAGCACTCCAATATTGTACTAATGACCATTTTGGATTCCTGATTCCAGATGGCAGAACAAAGACCGTTCAGCTCCCTTCTTCTCTAAAAAATCACTCCCAAGCACCAGGGCAAAAAAACAGAAACAAACCCTATGTTTAAATGGCATAAGAAGATTTATGTTGTGACAAAGACTATAATATTTAAATGGTGAAATAGATTAGGAAATTCTTAGCACCTGAAAATCAATACAAAGCACCTATTGAAGGAAATACCTATGAAAGGCAAGTAGATTCAACTGTGAAACATGAAAAGTGTTCAAGAATAATTAGGTTGGCTCTGGAAAGGTAGCTCAGTTGGTTAGAATGTTGTGCTGATCCACCAAGGTTGTGAGTTCAATCCCCATAAGGGCACATATAAGAAGCACCCAATTAATGCAAAAATAAGTAGAACAACAAAGTGAGGTCAGCCTCTCTCTCCATCTCCCTCTGTCTCTAAAAAAAAAAAAAAATCAATAAACTAAAAGAAATTAATTAGGACAATAGCTGTGGCAAGCGGTATAACTTGCAAAAAAATCAGACTTGTTTTTCAAACAGTATTCTCAAACATAAAAGAAATAATTAAAAATGGAAGGCTGTGCTTTACTTCTGACCTATTGGATTTGAATTTCAGCAGATGAGCATCTATACTTTGAAGAAGCTCTCCTGGTAATTTTGAGACCCAGTACTTTACAGAAACATAAACTAATTTCAAAGACAAAGAGTAAGGTATTAGGTATTTCTGATTCCCCACATCCCCACCAAGACTGGGGTTTTAGCATTTGTATTTACTTTCCCTAATTCAGTAAGTAATTGCAAAACCTACCAACCCCACAGGGAAAATGATGTTACTTTAAACTTTTAAAATTCTGACAATATTGCAGACACTCATAATATTGACTGTGACTGGACTTAGAAATATCATGCAGAGATGACTTCTGTGGTGTGGTTCTAGCCAACAGATTGTTTAAAAAAAAGTTTAAGCAAGTATCTCAGAATGCACTCATAGGCAAATTTCCTCCTATTTTCAGGGCAAGAGCCATCACAGGACAGATAGGTGAATTTACAATCTTCTGCTTTCTAAATCTCTGCCTTTAACAACAGCTGGCAAGCCAAGGGCGTTTTTGTTGGGGATTTACTCAAATCCTATCAAAATCCCTAGTGAATACATCTTAAACCCACTGATTTGTGTTGGAGATCTGGGGGGGAAAGCAGCTTAGCATGAACTGCAAGAGATGAAGCTAAATGGTGGGTTCACAGTAACATCTGGGGGTAATGTGTACAAAAAGATTTATAGAGACCTTCTCTTTCATTTTGTCATTACTATTTCACAATGGTATGTCCTTTCTGCCTCATTTATGATAGTATAATGTGAACAGAGAAATTTCAGAATATAAACCTCACTTATAAAGATGTAGTCCCTTCAAAATAAGGTATACCTGTCATTGTTATACTCACACTTTTGCATTATACCAGTGATTTTTGACTGATGTCCTGCAAGAATTTTTAAAACATGCAATACTTGACTATTTAGTTAGGGGCACTGACCTCTTTTCCCTTACATTATTAAATACAATTGAAGAAGAAAAAAAAAAAAAAGACAAGAACCAACACAGCAATAGCTGTCTGGTAAGAATGAATAAAATTATGTTTATTTTCTTTGTCAGACTGGCAAAAAGGAAATTTTTTGGTGTGCTGCATAATTTCAGTAATTAATGCATGCCATGAAATAAAAAAGGTTGAAAATCACTGGGCTGTACTATTTACTGTGTCTTCTTTTCTTAGGAAAGCTGTTTCCAAAGGAAAAGAACGTGTTCTTACATTGTTTCTCGGAACTCAAACTCCAGAATACCTCCATTTATTTAGATGTCTGTTTTCAAAATTATTGAATGCTGTAAGCAATTAATCCTTGCACTCTGTCACTGTCCCACTGTTTATGTAACCTTTTCCAGTCATAGATGGATAACATGTCCATACCAGCTGTGCTACCGGGGCACCGTTCTTGCCTTTTCTTTAGCTTGCACTGCATCCCCAGTCTGTTTGCTATGATATTTGCTAGAAGAATGCCAATGGTATCATGACACTCATTCTCCACTTCCTATTGCAATCAAGGGCTAAGTGTCTTGATTTCACAAAATAGCCAACATCATCCCACACATCTAATGTTTGCAGATGTGGTAATTGGCTTGGGGCAAAAAAAAAAGACATTGTTCCAAAGAGTAAATATCCAAGACAGTTTTCAAGTTGTATATGAAGCATATGAAAGTTTTAGGGATATATAGGAATGACTGTTGGGGTGTGTTGAGAGAGGACTCGAAACATTGGGGCTGCTGAGATCTTGATGGTCACCAAAAGCTGGCCAAAAGAGACGAAAACAAAGCCTGTAATTTATTACCTCCCTGTACTGTATCAATAATAATTCAACAATTTCATCATTAGCTTGCTATCAATTTATTGGCAAAAATGATAAGATGCCCTGGCTGGTGGCACAGTAGATAAGGCGCTGGCCTACGAACCCAAAAGTTGCTGGTTTGATTCCCAACCAGAGTACAAATAACCAGGTCACGAGCCAGGTCTGTAGCTGGAGGCAGGTGAAAGGCAACCATACATTGATGTTTCTCTCCCTCTCTCCCTTCCCCTCTGTCTAAAAATATTAAATAAAATCTTAAAAAAAAAAAAAAAAAAAAAAGAACTCCACTCCTACACAGGTTTGGAATGAAACACCTGTTGGTATATTCTACAGAAATGGGCAAGTGACTATGCTTGCATTTGGTGGGTGAATTATTATTATTATTATCGTCAGCTGGGATGATCCTGTCTTCCCTGCATCCTCCCTTAGATTTTAGCTACTTGTCAAATGCCAGACACAATTAAGAAAGCATAAATATCACACTTATTTTTCATATATATATGTATCATTCAAAGAATGAGAAATGCAGATCTTCTGTAAAAGTGTATTTTTTAAGGACACTTTTCTGCATAGCAATGTTATTATTTAATAAGAAAATATGTTCAAAAACAGTAAAGCAATACCACCACTGCCTACTGAGTCACACATATTTACTTTTCAAAGATACAGAAACTGACCATTGAGAATATTGTTTCAAGGTAAGTTTTATAATTTTACTATAGTAAACTAAATTTTAAAAAACTTTTAAACTTTGCACAATATTTTAATAAGTAAAATAAAGGTTTAAAAACTACAGAAAATAACTATTACCGCTTGTGTTTTGCATATAACCTCTGGAAATTTTCCTCCCTGACTGAATACTTTAGCTCTGTTACAGCATCTCTATTTTGTCTCATGTTATAGCAAACCACGCATTTTTCACATTTCTGAAAGAGGATTGATAGTATGAACTTTTATGTTCCCTTTCAACTCAGCCAGTCTCCGACTCAGCTGTAGTGCCTAACTGGTGTCTTCCTTACAGCAGTAACTCCATTTTCCAGATTGCCATTCTCTGATCAGAGGAAGGGTAATAAAGACAAGACAGTTTTTCCTATTGTTTCCTACGTGTTCCACAACCAAAAATTTCACCTGCAGCACACAGTTATTCTTGCTGTCAGCATTTCTCAAGTTATTCCATAGAAGTATGGCAAGAGATATTAACAAATGTCCCATGAAAAAAGATTTCTATGGTCAAATAGGAGGAACACTGGGCCTAACTGCACACTGGTGTACAATTTACAAGAGCTTTTTGTGGTACAGGTTATACATCTTTCATAGGAGCTGTATTTTAAAACTCAAACTACTGCCCACAGGCCAAATCTGCTCTACCACCTGTTCATGTACCTCCCACCGGCACAGAATGGCTTTTATATTTTTAAATAGTTGAAAAAAATAAAGGAGAAATAGTATTTTGTGACGTAATATATATACACCATTTTATGAAAATTATTTGAAATTCAAATTTCAGTGTCTATAACGGAACACAAACATACTCATTTGTTCGTGTACTTTGTATGGCTTTGTGAGCACTACAAGAGGAAATCTGAGTGCCTGTGACAGAGACTAAATGGCCCACAAAGCCCAATATATTAACTGTCTGGCTTTTTACAGAAAACTCTGCTAACCCTGCTATAAACCATTTTCCAAACTTACTTGAAAATGAAACATTATTTCCTCATTTTCCAGGTGGAACACCAGTCCACAACTTGATACATACTAGTATTCCAACAAAACAGTTTGGAAGTGCTGATTTAAGGGTAAGCCAATGGTTCCTCACAAGAATGAATAAAAGAGTTTGTATGAGGTGGGTAAAAATTCACCATGATCAACATTTCCAGCATAACAACTCTAGAGCCAGATACTCTGCTAAGGACTTTACATGGATTAATTTAATCCTTACAACAACCAACCTTGAGAAATTAAGAGAGGACAAATCTAGTAGGCAGCGGTACTGATGGGTCTGGAGACAGGCCCTGAGAGCTGGATGTGGACATGATTAGCACAGAAAGTAATTGAAATAAGAGGAGTGCACAAGACCACCAAGCTCAGAGGAGGAACACAGAGTAGTAGTAAAAGAAATGTCTATAAAGACCTGAGGGGGAATAGTCTTAGAGGTAGAAGAAAGAAGAGAATGGTATTTTGGAAGAAAGTTTTAAGAAATAAGAAGTGATCAAATACTTTAAAGTGTTTGCAGACAAGTCAAGACAAAGAATGCAAAATTTCCACTGGATTTAGCTTTTAGAATGTTACAGTGGGAACTAGTTTTGGTCCCAGGAGAAAAAGCCACACTGAAAAGCGCTAAGAAACAAACAGCAGTAAAAAAGTGGAGAGGGACCATAAATTAGTCTTTCAAGATCATGGAGAGTAAAACTAGAACCACAGACCTTAAGAAGAGCAGCAAACCTTATAGATTATATCATATCCACTCACAAAAATCATTGCTTGTTTTTTTCTATCACAATCCTGTCAAGTTCTCCTCCAGCCTATTTTTAAACACATTTTAAGACATGGTATTCTAGCTATTGCACAGTAGCACACATTAGCTTTACTAGCTTAAATAACCTAACTCTTAGAAATTACTTTATAAAGTCAATCCTGAAAGCCATCTCCTTTAACTTCTTTAGTTCTATTCCATTAGGTCATATTAAGATATGATCAGTCTGTCCTGGCTGGTAGTATAGTGGATAAGGTGCCACACTGCAAACCCAAAGGTTGCTGGTTTGATTCCCAGCCAGGGCACATAACCTGGTTGCAAGCCAGGTCTCCAGCCAGTTCCTTGGCTGGAGGCAGGTGAGAGGCAACCATGCATTGATGTTTCTCTCCCTTTCTTCCTCCTTCTCTGCCCTTCTCTCTAGAGATAATGAATAAAATCTTAAAACAAACAAACAAACAAGCAAACAAACAAAAAAACCGTAAGTGCAAATCTAATAGACTCTCTTTATTAGTGCTGGGGAATCAAGTTAAAAAACTAGGCAGAATCCTAATCTTATTGAAATACTGGCATCATAAGCTTAGATACAAAAGAGGATGACTGATCACTGACTTAGTAGTCCAATGCTGTAGTTTCCAAACAAACCAACTAACAAAAATTGCTTGAAAAACCTATGGGTAACAATCTAAAATATTCAGGTCAATTCCACTTTAAAGATGTAAATACAAGAGAAAATATTAGGGACAACAGGACTAGACAGTATTTTAGAGCTATTTTTAGATTTATAAGTGAGGAAGCTAAGATTGGGGAAGTTAAAACACAGCACACAAAACAGCCAAGGACACATTCCAAGGACAGTGCTGTACTTACACACTAGAACAGGACCTTCCTATAACTGGGAGCGATCTCTTGGAAATGACATGAGCTGCAGCTTGCTCTGCCCTACCTCACTTTATGGATTTATGACAATTTCCCAGTTAAAGAGCCACCCAATCCCAGAAACCATGTGTGGCTTACATATTTGCCATTCCTACTATGGTATGGCATAAATAAATCAAGTGACTTGGGTCAGGACAGCCAGCTTGTAAAGTGATTCATGGGGCCAGCAGTACCATCCCCTAGGACTGTGTACTTTATTACAGTAACCTCAGAACAAGATACAATTTCCTGATTCAAGAAGCAGCTTTTAAATCAGGACACCTGGACAGCACTGAAATCGCTTCAAAAACACAATAGGTCTCAACCTACCACTGTTTCTCAGTGCTGGCATGTACTCGCCCCAGGCCTGTTTCTTTCAACTCTAAATACTAACACCATCCCTTCTGAATAAATTATTATGGTGACAGATCTTTTCCCTTTTGTCCTCAGTTCTTTTTTTTTTTTTTTATTATCTTCTAAAAAATATGGAACGCTTCACGAATTTGTGTGTCATCCTTGCGCAGGGGCCATGCTAATCTTCTCTGTATCGTTCCAATTTTAGTATATGTGCTGCCGAAGCGAGCACTCCTCAGTTCTTTTCTGACTTTATTTACCTACTTAAGGAAATAATGTTCTCCATTGTCAAGTTTTCCTCTTAACCCTTCCCCAGCCTTTAAAAGTCATAAAACAAGTAGAGCCCCTTTTAGTGCCTGAACTAAAAAGCAAGGGATAGTGAACCTCTAGATAACCCAATAAAGAGCATCACTAGGAGTGATTCTGGGTACAAAGTTGCAAGGGCATTCCCTGGACTTGAAGGCCTACCCTGCAATCAGAGTGATTTATGTAGATATTATCTGTAATTAAAACCATCATTGGCCAGAGTTCCATGCTCTTGTTTAGGGAAACTGAAAATACAGCCAGGTTATGTGTTTGCCGAATTCCTAAGGGCTTTTTATATAAAGCTCTAAGAATAATCACCAATCAATCTTTTATGTCTCGGCAATACGAATAAAATTCTAAGAGTGCTAAAACAAACTAAACCACATTCCTAGTTATCAAAAAGTAATTTCAAGCCAACATACCAGTCAGTTTTCAGCTAGACAAAAATCACTAATCTTTATCGTTCTCACTTAAGATTTGTTGAAGCCTCCATGCTACGGGCCAAGTCACATACTAATAGTTTTATGCTTCTTCTTGTAGAAACCCTGGAGAAAAAAAAGTGTTGTAGCTCTTTATTATGACCACAGAACTGCCACCAATGCTCTGACCTTTGGGGTATGACTGAGGCAATTTTATTTTTATTCAATAAAGACCTAGTTGATTGCCCTGATTGGTGTGGCTTGGTTTCTGGGCATTGTGAAATGCTTCGTCCCACAAAGTGAAAGGTCGCCTGTTCAATTCCTGGTCAGGGCACATGCCTAAGTTGCAGGTTTGGTCTTGTATTCGCTCAAAAAAAAAAAAAAAAAAAAAAAAGACATACTTGATTAATTGTTACGTTTTGCAGCCAATAAGAAACATAAATAGCTGCAGTGCTTTACTACATTCCTTCACAATATGAGACAGGCCATGCATAAGCCCATGGGCTTTTTGTATGTCCTCCTTGGCAAAGTGTCTGTTCAGGTCCTTTGCCCATTTTTAAATTGCATTGTCTGTCTTCCTGGTGTTGAGTCATATGAGTTCTTTATATACCGGATATCAAACCCTTGTCTGAGGTATCATTGGCAAATATGTTTTTCCATATACCTGGGTCTCCTTTTTTCATTTTACTGATGTTTTCTTTAGCTGTGCAGAAGCTTTTTAATCTTACGTAGTCCCATTCATTTATTTTTTATTTTTTCCTTTACTTTCCTAGCCCTAGGTGAGATATCAGCAAAAATATTGCTGCCTGGGATATCTGAAACTTTACTGCTTATACTTTCCTCTTAGACTTTTATGATATTGCAACTTTATTTAACTCTTGTATCTATCTTGAGTTTGTTCTGGTGTATGGTGTAGTTGGTGGTCTGGTTTCTTTTTTTTTTTTTGCATGTCCCTGCCCAGTTCTTCCAACACTATTAATTGAAGAGGCTATTTTTACTCCATTTTATGTTACTGCCTCCTTTGTTGACTGTTAATTGACCAGAGAGACTTGGGTTTATTTCTAGGCTTTCTGTTCTGTTTCATTGATCTATGTATTTGTTTTGATTATGGTGAACTTGTAATATAGTTTGATATCAGGTATTGTGATCCCTCCTACTTTGTTCTTCTCAAAACTGTTGAGGCTATTTGGTGGTGTTTATGGTTCCGTATAAATTTTTGAAATATTTGTTCTATATCTGTAAAATATGCCATTGATATTTTAATTGGGATTGTGTTGAATTTTGGATAGTATGGACATCAACATCACTAGCCATCAGAGAGATGCAAATTAAAACCATAATGAGACACTACTTCACATTTGTCAGAATGGCCATCATTAACCAATCAACAAACAAGTGCTGGTGAGGATGTGGAGAAAAGGGAACCCTTGGTAGCAATACAGACTGGTGTAGCCACTGTGAAAACCAGTATGGAATTTCCTCAAAAAACTAAAAATAGAACTGCTTTTTGATCTGGTGATTAACTGTAACTGAACAATAAAAAGAAGAAAAATGAAACAGGCCAACAGAAAACATGGAATTTAACTTTTAGCTTCTTTACACCTTCCCAAGTCACTGAAATGATTGGACCGTAGACAACCCTAGGTGTTCCAAAATGTGAGCATGGTGATTGGAGGTCAAAGTACACTACAATAATTAAATCATACACATAGAAAGGCTCAATGCTTTCTAGTCAACCAAAACTTTAAACTACATTTGGATGACAAGGTGATTGCTTATGTATCTCAAGAGAAAGTTTTTTGGTTTGTTTTGTTTTGTTTTTAGGCCAGAGTAGGAAATCTTGTCCTACTATGTTGTAAAGGTTTATTTTCCTTAAGCTGATTCTTGATTATTGACCATACCATCCAATATGTTTCCTGAAATAAATTCAGTAACAAAAGTTTTTTACTTAATATGTAATAAAACTTCTGGAAAGAAGAAATGCAAACATATTTTTTCTTCACAGCCCCTGTGGCTCACTTGTTGCATCTGTCTTCCAAGAACAGATGTCCAAACTAGAAAGAGGGAGTGGCAGATCATTCACATTGGCCAATAAGTTGTTTTTCACTAGCAAAATGACACAAACTTTGATAGCCTGCCACTCAGTGTAACTAAACACTGCAGAGAACATGCTGTATGTACAATGAATCATTCTCTAGAGAATCAACAAGTTAGCAGGATCTATGAGAAATTGGCATTTTAAAAAGTGTTTATTTCTAGGTGAGCCCTGAATTCTTAACCTGGCAGGAAAAAGGATACTTTTTGTTGTTAATGTGAAAATTGGTACCAAATACAAAAATTATTTAGTATTTTGTAGGAAATAACATTTTACAGACCATTAAAATAGACACGTTTGGGTTTTATTTATGTAAACTTTCTTTACATAGAAATTACTACATTATCTCAATTTCCTTTTTCAAAGTGTTAATTTTGATTTGGGTGCACTTCAGATTGGCTAATAAGCACACTGTGAAAAAGTACCTAGCACTAAAATATATCTTAGTATTTTGATGACATGTTTCAAGACATACATTCGAAAACTGCCAAGAGTAAGTCTTGATGAACATGAGTAATCACATTTGTCTCCATTCTATTACCATTTAAACAATGGAGTACAAAATACTATCCTCAATTGATCCTGACCCCAAGTCTAAAAAACAAACAAACAAAAACCTCAAAAGCATCTATCTATTAAATAAACAAATGTCACAACACACTGTTTCCTGTACACCACGGTAACTACCAAGCCACATTTGAACTGTGGATGAAGGTTTCCCCACATTTCCTACATTAACATTCTCTCCACTGTGGATTCTCTGGCCCTTAACAGCATCTGACCTCTGATTGAAGCTCTTGCCATACTCAGCACATTCATAAGGTTTTTTTTAGGTGTGAGCTCTGGATTAAAGTTCTCCCACATGTTTTACAAATGTATGGTTTCTCCCCAATGTGACTTCTCAGGTGCCTGACCACATGCGACCTGTGGATGAAGGCTTTCTCAGTCACTCCATTCATAGGGTTTCTCCCCAGAATAAAAGGTCCAGTGTTTCACCACATCCGAGTAACACTTAAAGCTTCTGCTGCATTGAGGCACCCTACCCTTGCCAGTGGCCTTAGCCATCTGTAACAGAGCCTGTGTTTGGGGAGATGTCTGATCTGTACTGTTCTTATGGCCTTTTTGCTCTCTAGTTTTCTCATACACAACTGGTCCCAAGGGGGACTCCCTGGCCCTCTCTTCAGTTTCCTTACCCCCACAAAGGTCTAGAAACCCCAGTGCCAGGGAGGCCCCTGGCATCGTCCTCTCCCCACAGTGTTCTCTTTCTTCTAATGCCACCTGCTATGGCCTCAACCCTATACCCTGATTGCCTTGCTCTGCAGCTGCAGCTGTGCAGCTGGAAACCTGGCCACTACTTGATGCCTAAGTTAGGAAGTTGTGTGCGTGTCCATCAGGTGACCCTTTCTATAGCATTCGGAAAACCAGGCCTTGGCTCCCCTCTCTACTGAAACACCTGTTGGCTCTGCTATTGTCTTACTCCACCAGGAACCAGCCCAGGACCTTCAACCAATTCTCAAATGTCTATAGCACGGACAGGTTTTTATATAATGAAAACCCTTTCCTAAATTAAAAAAAAAAAAATTAATTGTATTTTCCCATTACCATTTAGTACCCTTAATATCCCCTGTCATCCTGCACTCCATCTATGAGTCTGTCCCTATTTTCCCTGTTCAGTTTGTTCATTAGAGTCCACATACGAGTGAAATCATATTGTGTTTGTCTTTCTCTGACTGGCTTATTTCATATAGCATAATGTTCTTCAGGTCCATCCATGCTGTTGCAAAGGGTAAAATTTTCTTCTTTTTTATGGCCCAGTAGTATTACATTGTGTAAATGTCCCACAGCTGTTTTATCCACTCATCTACTAATGGACTCTGGGGCTGCTTCCATTTCTTGGCTATTGTAAATTATGCTGCAATGAATATAGAGGTGCTTATATTCTTTTGAATTAGTGTTCTGGGTTCCTTTGGATATATTCCCAGAAGTGGGAATGCTGGGTCAAAGGGCAGATCCACTTTTAATTTTTTGAGGTATCTCCATACTGCTTTTCACAGTGGCTGCACAACAGTGCAAAAGGGTTCCCCTTTTACCACATCCTCGCCAGCACTTGTATGTTGACTAATTGATGCTGGTAATCTGAAAGGTGTAAGGAAGACCCTTTGGATGCTCTTCCAGTGTTAGTGATTTCTATAGTTAAATACACAGCTGGACAGAAAGACGAACCTCCTCTTACCAGTGAAATCCATTTCTCACTCAGACTACTTATTGTTACAGATTCTACCATGACGCTGGTAGTGTGTAAAATCTAAGACTATTAGATACATGTATAAGGAGAGAACATAAATGTTTAATGTAGATCATGAGTACTAGCTTATTAAGAATATTTTTCAAAATTGTATGAATGAAAAGATTAAAGTCATTTAAGGTTTAATGACATACAGGCGCTGACAAATAGGGC
This sequence comes from Noctilio leporinus, assembly GCA_004026585.1. Taxonomy (NCBI): domain Eukaryota; kingdom Metazoa; phylum Chordata; class Mammalia; order Chiroptera; family Noctilionidae; genus Noctilio; species Noctilio leporinus. The sequence continues at coordinate 115,766 of PVIW01004113.1, read as the reverse complement.
CAAAGTTAGTTTTCATTTTTTTAGTTTGTGTTTGAATGTTTTTTTATTGTACATTTTTAATTGTGGTAAAATATACATAGCATAAAGCACTTTACCATTTCAGCAGTGTACAATTCAATTCAATGGCATTAAGTATGTTCACAATTTGTACAATCACCAACATTATTCATTTTTAGCAATTTTTTCATATTTTAAAATAGAAACTCCATACCTATTAAATAGAAAGTCTCCATTCCCCACTACCCCAGTCCCTGGTAACTTCTTACTACTTTCTGTCTGTATGAATTTGCCTACTCTAAGTATTTCAGGTAAGTGAAATCATGTAATATTTTTCCTTTTGGGTCAGGCTTATTTCGCTTGGCCTAAGGTCCATCCATATTGTAACATGTGTGAAAATTTGATTTCTTTTTAAGGTTGAATAATTTCATTGTGTGAACACATCACATTTTGTTTATCCTTTTCTGTTGATGAACACCTGGGTTGTTTCCACCTTCTAGCTATTGTGAATAACGTTGCTATAAACACTGGTATACAAGTATCTGTTTGACTTCCTCTTTCAATTCTTTTGGGTAGATTCCAAGTTGTGCCACCTGTTTTTCCGTATGAAGTTGTACTGAAACACAGCCACATGTATTTACATATTTTCTATAGTTGCTTTCACACTACAATGACAAGAGTTGAGTAGTTATGAAGAGAGATTGTAAGTCCTAAAATGCCTAAAATATCTTCTATCTGGCCCCTTACAGAAAAAGTTTGCCTTCTCCTGTTATAGTCCATTATAGTTAGATGTAAAGGAGTTAATTTTATTTTATAGTTATGTGGGCTCAGTGAGCATGTGTGTACAAGTGTGTTCATGTGCATATGTGTTTATTTTGAAGGGGGCAATGGGAAGAAAATCATTAGATCCTAATAATACTACCTTGAAAAAATTATTCATGTTCTGTTTTCACACTGAGGTTAGGGCTACCAGGCTAACTCACTAAAGTAAGGCATTTAGTTTAGGCTTTGCAAGCCATACTTCAGAGCTTCACTAAGCTTTATTTTATGATTAGAGGCTAACTATAGTCCCTTATTTTTACAACGTTGCAGTCTCCCTTGGCTTCCGTAAAAATCACACTTTCCTGGTTTACTATCACTGTCTCCTTTGCTGGATTCCTTCCCCTGCCCCACATGTGGAATTTCCTAGTATTCCATCTTAGGCACTTTTCTCATTTTACACTCTTATTCATTCCTTTTCATTTGAACTCCAGACTATAAATAACCAATTGCCTACCGGATTGTCCTATCTTTATGTCCTACATCTCAGAGGACCACAGCAGCATGCACATAACAGGCATCCTGAACTTCTCTACTTCCTAACCCACCACATCCAGTCAATAATCAATACATTATATTGTTTTTGTCTTTTAGATATTTCTCAAAAATCTCTTAAACCTTATAAGAATTATTTTATTTCAGTTCTCAATGACTCTAGATTATTATAGTTTCATGACTTTCATTTTGTCCTCTATAATTTGTTCTCCACAGCAGAACCATATATCTAAAATACAAACATGGCTATTTCAAGATGGCGAAAAAGTTGGGTTACAATTGTGAGTACAGAGTTTATTCCTGTACTACTGTTTATTAATTATTGTGCTATTTTCCATTTAGACAACTATAACCCTACTTTTGCCTAATCCTCAATAAACTAAAAATATTTAATAGCCTCCAACACAGCCCCCAACGATCCTCACAGCCTGGCAGTATTAATGCCCCTTTCTAGCCTCTTTCTATGTTACACCAGTGCTGATCTGTATGTTCAATAAAAGATGAAGAGATGTATATCATTTTCAAGATTAGGTTACAGAAGATATGGTGGCTTCTCTGTCTTCTGTGCCCTCCACCCGTAGATGGCCAGTTCTGTGGGAAGCCAGTTGCCACACCTGAGCACCCCCACGGAGAGGCCCGTGAGGAAATGAGGTATCCTGCAAACAGCCATGTGAGTGAGCCACCCTAGCCATAGCTTCGGAAGCCACAATACTCCTTCAGATGACTGCAGCCCTGGCAGACACCTTAACTGCAACCTCATAAGAAGTCTTGGGCCTGAAGTGGACAGCTAAGGGGTACACTTTAGCATGGTGTGTAAGGCCTTAGTACATTAGCTATGATTATGAATCTCTCTTTCATTATCCATTTTAATTTATTCTTCAATGTTACTGAATTTCTTATAATTATCCATGTCTTACCAACTGCTATACAGCTTTCAAAATCCTCTTCTGATATCACAACCTCCTAGAAGCTGTCCTTGGCCATCAATTCCTACCCTTGCTAAATTCTGTGCTACCTTCAGACATGCTACATTACAGGGCCAGCTGCACAGCACAGCTTGAATTGAGTTGGTATGTGAATGGTACAGTATGGCCACATATAAGTCGCTTTAAGTATATGCTCTCACTTTTGACATGGATCACATTTTAATATATTTATTTATATACCTCTCTCAGCACCTATAATAGGTATTAAATAAATACCTGAGAATGAAATGGGCTTGTGTTAAATTGTGGATATAACCATATTTCACGAACACTTAGTGTACAACTTCATAACACAAAAATTATGGCCCCATGGGTGGTAGCACAGTTGGTTAGAGGGTTATCCCAATATGCCAAGTTTGTAAATTTGATCTCTGGTCAGCGTACATAGAAAAGAATCAACCAATGAATGCATAAATTAGTGGAACAAAAATCAATTTCTTTCTTTCTGTCTCTCTCTACATCTTCCTCTCTCTAAAAATAAAATAAATAAAAAGGGAAAAAAAGAACAATAGCTTTACAGAACCTGTAACTGTGATTCTCATCTCCCATTTTTAATTATTCTAACTCAAGACACAAAGTTTTCAACCCTAAAAAAGGCTATCAAAATGTAGATAATGTATTCTAGGCAATCCATATCCAAAAAAAATTTTGTTGTTAAAAGGGCCAAACATGTGGATATTAGGTCCTAAGGTTTAGACTGGTTTTTCCCAACCCTTTTCACACCATTGAACCCATAGAAAATGATAGTATTTGTACAGGAAACTGCAATAAAAAGATGAGGCTGTTCTTGACCCACACCTGAAACCCATTTGTAACATATTTTGTAGCACCCTGGTTCATATATGTGTATTCTCTTAGAATGTCTTTAAAAATAAATATAGCTATTTTGCCTAAAGGTAGAAGGTTTCAGAATTTCCTTCCTAATGCTCAGAAGAAACAAACAAAACACAGCAAAAGCCTGCAAAATACTCACCTGCAGAAACCAAACAAGACAAAGGACATAATCTCAACTTTAGCTGCAGGCAAGAAAATAAAAGAAATATTCTGGTGGGAAATGAAGGACTTCTTAAGTGTATTAAAAGCCCAGAAACAACCAAGGTCAGAAATAAGGTAACAAAATTCTGGGAATTCCCAGTAACCACCCCAAATTTGGAGAAAAAAATGATTAAAAGTTAGGTGAATTAACAGCTCAAGAAATTAAAGTCAGGAGAAAGACTTAGCTACAGAAGCCACAGTACAAGCAAGAAAAACTACTAGAAAACTACTTCTGTTTTCTAGGGATTCGATTTTAAAGAATTTTGCAAATGACCTGAACCCTACTCACATCTACCATTACGAATAAATGACATTTATAAAAATTGCGGGAGAAATAAAATGAGCCCAGGTCCTTCAACAAAGAACCTGCAAGGCCCTGGCTAAGCAAAATCCCTTTTCTCCACATCCCTGAGGGTATAGAAAAGCAGGCGGAATTCAATTCCCAGCCCTTACACCACCTGGGAAGAGGGAGCAACCAGGTTTCAGGTAAGGTGAGGGTAGTACAGGTATCAGGTCACATGCACCCACTTCACATTAGGAGAAAAACATCCAAGAATTTCATTATCAGCCAAGTAATTTTTCAAGTATAATGTCAAAATAAATATTATCAAGCATGCAAAAAATCCCCAAAAAACCGAAAAACCATTTAAAAAGAAAAATCCAGCCCTCGCTGGTGGCACAGTGAATAAGGAACCCAAAGGTCACTGGTTCGATTCCCAGCCAGGGCACATAACCAGGTTGCAAGCCAGGTCTCCAGCCAGGTCTTCAGCCAAGTCCACAGCTGGGGGCAGGTGAAAGGCTGATGTCTTTGATCTCTCTCTCTCTCTCTCTCTCTCTCTCTCTGCCTCTCTCCCTTCCCCTCTTTTAAATAATAAAATCTTAAAAATAAAATAAAAATTTAAAAAAAGAAAAATCCACTGTCTAGAAATCTTTCCAGAAAAAGCCAAGTAAAGATAAAATTCAATAAACAACAGAAAAGTCAAAGCAAATAATTCAGAACAGTAAAAAGAAAATGTGATAAAGGACAAGTGATAAGCACTGAATTTAAATGCAGACCCTAGACGGTAAATTTGGGGATTATAGACATAAAATTAAATGTTATAAAGCTTGGTGAAGTGGAAAAGAATATATTTATATCTTTAAATAGTGGTGAGAAAAAGTGTTATTTCCTCACTTTTGTTTTTTAGAACATGAGGTGAATGAATATGGATTAAATGTTGAAAAACATAACCCTAATCTTAATCTTTTTTCTTATCCTTGAGAGGAAATTTTGGGAATTCTTCTATGAACAGTAAAGACACATTCAACTGAAATCTCATTTCTTCATTCTGTTAAAGTCATGTTAAAGTTAATTTTTTAATGAAAATGCATATTATCACCTAATTAATTTCCCTTTATCCTTCCTTCTTTAGATGTGCACAGAAATATAATGGAATTAATACTCCCCTATTACAAATCATAGTTATTTCCTAAGTAGTTCATGTTTGGGCTTTTTTTTTTGATTTTTACTTTCTTCTTTCTACTTTTTGCTATTGGCTAAATTCTTATAAAGAATAGAATAATAAATAAATACTCTGACTTGCATATTATGAGGCATAAGAAAAAGCATGTACTAACTCTGTGATCTAAGTTTCCTTATCTACATATAAAATGGTGATACAAGCTCCCAGTGTAGTTGTTAAGCTTGTGACAGTTTAAAATATACCTCTGCCACAGCCGTGAATCTGACACGTTAGGCACTTAACAAATGCTAGTTCTCCTACAGAGCTCAGGTTGTAACAACAGAAATAGGAAGAAGAAATCCAATTTTTCTGGACTTTATATTTCTTTCCAATTATATCTTTAACCTTTAGTTAAGATTTAAATAGATATGAGGTTTCATTTCCCGAGACTAGTTTGGATAAAGACTGTTGGCTTTGTTACAACATGACCAAAATGTACTTGAAAGGATTTTACAATATAAAATGTCCATATGGTTCCAGAGTCTTTCCTCTCCTCCTCTTGAGACATTGATATCCTCTTGACTCAAAGCAAAGAGGATGTTGTATTTAAAGTGTATTTAAAAAAAGTTCCCTCCACTGAGGTGTTGACAGAATCTACTGCACACTGGAAGTAGGGTTATGATTAGCAAAGAAAACCGATCACCACAGGACTGGACCAGTAATCTTATTTTTTTTTAAAAAAGACTTATTATTTTTAGAGAGAGAAAGGAAGGGAGAGAGGCAGAGAGGGAGAGAGACATTGTATGGTTGCCTTTCACCTGCCTCCAGCTACAGACCTGGCTGGAGACCTGGCTTGCAACCTGCTTGTATGCCCTGCCTGGGAATCGAACCAGCCACCTTTGGGTTCACAAGCCAGTGCCGTATCCACTGTGCCACAAGCCAGGGCTCAGTTATCTTAGAAAAATAAAAACAAAAATAAAAACAAACAAAAACCTATCCCTCCCCCAAATTGAACATTCCCTCTTTCAGTCTCAAAACTATTTTAACATAATTATCATTAAACAAAGATATAAATGTTTTTTACATAAGAAATCCATAATTTAAAAGATAAGCCCTAGTATATAGTTTATTTCAGCATACTAGCATGTAGATTAGGTGCATTACTAAAGGTTATATAAAGCATATAACAGGAATTATGTACAAATCTTTCCTAGTATTGTAAAGAAAAATAAAAGCATCTGAGACTTGAGTTAGAAGGGAGAGAATGAAGAAGATGTGATGGAGATGTACAGAGGGCTGAGAGGACAGCTAAGTGACTGAAGAATGTGATGAGTTGACAATGGCTACAGAACTTTCTAAAAAAGTGATTCAGTGTCAATATTAACCTAACTCTCATGTTACCTTTTGGATGGTCCAGCACGCAATCCACTGAGCCACGCCAGCCAGTAACTCTAGAGTGCAGAGTGCATCAAGGAAGAAATGACACGGAGTTTTTATGTTAAAGACAGCATTCCTGATGTAGCTTATAGGAATGTTTTAAATTAAAAAAGAAGCATGATGACCAAATATTTTCATACCAAAATAATGAGAAGCCAAGTTCCAAAATTATAAAATACAAAGATTAGTACCAAAGCTGCTATAATATGAATGTCCCATGAAATAGTTTTAAGTCAGTAATACAGGTAAAAGGTTGAAACACTAGTTGCAACAAATGGTACTCTTTTTGGAAGGATGAAACCTACACTGGGAAAAAAAATGGTCATTTACTTTTGATGCTTATTTGTATAAAGCTCTGTTGATCTCATGTTGCCTACATGAGAAACCTGAAACCCACAACAGCACTGTCAAGTCTGCTTTATGTTCAGGTGCTCCTATTACCGTCACAAAAGGGCGTTTTCTTAATAAACATTTCAAAGTGGCCTAGTTCCAGGACTGGTTAGTTCAGGGGCTGGAAAGAATTATGGACAGCATGAGCGACACATAAAAAGGCAGATTACATATATATTGGTATTTATTTCATTAAAGCTCAGTGAGTATGCTTAATTCTGAAATCTAGAGATTATTCCTATCTGGACCCATCCAGTGATTCCTTACTGGTCTACCCTAGCCTCCCCTCTTCCAATCCATCTTTAACACAGTATTATCTCCCTGAAATATGAATAGGATCATGTCACCTCCCTGCACCCTAGCCACAGAATAAAATTTGTTATTATTAGTGCACCAACACCCTTCCAGCTTCATCCTTCAGAATTCACTTAGAATATTCTTTGTTCCAGCAATTCTAAATTTCTGATAGTTCCCCAAATACCTTAGTATTTCATACCCCTGTGACTTTTTATCTTACATTTTCTCTATTAAGAATACTGTCAATGCTCTCTTCCCTTCTTTTTTCCTTTAAGAGATAGAGCTCAAGGGTCTATGAAGCCTGGCTTCACAATCCCTGATTCCCCCTCTTTAGGCTCCCACTGAACCCTGTTCATATGTCTTTTATGTCATCACAGTATATTATGATTCCCTGTTTTTCACTTTATTTTCACAGCTTTTGTCTATGAATTTCTAAAACAGATCAGTAACTGGAACGAACTGTTTACCATTCTGTGAAATATAAGAAGAAATTCTTATAAAATGTTGTTGTAAAGTTCAAACAAAGTTTGGAATAACCAGTGATCCAAAGACAAACTTGACAACAGAATTACCCTAGAGTATGCCAAGCTGATCGCAAAGCTTCAAACTCCCCGCCTATTCAAAAATACAAACCCTGTCACATGCCACAACATGGCCATTTGCTAAGTGATTTACGCCAGTCACGAAGAGACAAATACTGCATGATTCCACTTATATGAGGCATCTGATGTACTCAAAATAGAGACAGAAAGTAGAATGGTGGTTGCTAGGGGCTGGGGGTAGCAGGGAAGGCAAGGGAGAAAAAGAAAAGGACAGTTGTTCTATGCAGCATGAAAAAGTTCTGGAGGTTAGTTTTACATACATGTAAACATATATAATACTATAGAACTTCACGTTTCAAAATGGTTAAGATGGAAAATTTTGTTTTTTACCTCAGTAAAAATTGAATTAAAAAAGATAACTGCAAATTAAAAATATAAATATAATGCCTATGGAAGTCTATTCTATAAAAATGCCTGAAACATAGCAAACATTTCATACTTTTAATGGCAAAATGTATTAAATGATTAAATTTTGCTGGTAGTTAATAAGTATTTCTGGGGTATAATTTATATCTATAAGTTACATCTCTATGTATAATGAATGGAACCTCAAGGGAAAAAAATGTTAATATCTAATGTTTTAAACCAACATGTATTTGTTCCTTTGAAGTAAAGTAAAAACAGAGGTGGAATAAAATGACAATATACCACGAGTTAAAATAACAGGAAGTGGAAAATACCATATTCTTAACAAAAGGGGACAAAAATAATTTATGGTATATTATTCAATGGAATATTATATTACCATTGAAAATAATGATATGCATCAACATCAGTTGATTTACAAAGATGTTTGTACTTACTGCTAAGTGGAAAAAACTTTATGTGAAGATAGAGAGGACGAAGTCTGAACAGTCACACAACAAATAATTAAATCTAGGTAGGATTAAAGTGGTTTTCATTTCACTCTTTAAATACTAAGAAATATCTGAATTTAACTATAATAGTATGCACTACCTTTATTTTTATTTATTTATTTATTTATTTAAAGATTTTATTTATTACTTCCAGGGAGAGAGGAAGGGAGAGAGGCAGAGAGGGAGAGAAATATCAATGTATGGTTGCCTTTCACCTGCCTCTAGCCACGGACCTGGCTGGAGACCTGGTTGTGTGCCCTGGCTGGGGAATTGAACCAGCAACCTTTGCATTCGCAGGCTGGCACCTTATCTACTGTGCTACCAGCCAGGGCAGTATGCACTACTTTATAACAAGAAAACAAAAATAGACTTTCCACCTTGGTTCAAGTTCAATCCTTGTTGATCTTAGATTTATCATTTGTTGAAAGTATGTACTGCAGTACCCTACTCTTACTGTATTTTTTCCCGTTCAGGTCTGTTAGTATTTACTTAACATACTTAGGTGTTCCTGTGTTGTATGCATGTATAATTACAATTGTTTCATTTTCTTGATGAATTGACCCCTTTACAATTATATAATGACCACTTTGTCTCTAGTTACTGTTTTTGGTTCAGGTCTATTTGGTCTGATACAACTACTGCTGCTCTCATCTGGCTCCTACTTGCAAGGATTATCTATTTTCATCCCTTAACAATGAGTCTGTGTGTTTCCTTAAAGCTGAAGCGAGTCTCTTGAAGGCAGCATATTGTTGGTTTCATTATTTTATCCATATATACATTCTATATCTTTTGATTAGAAAATTCAATCCATTTATATTTAGAGTAATCAGTCTAAGTAAGGACTTGCTAATGACATCTTATTCATAGGTTTTTGGTTGTTTAGTAGTTCTCTTTTTCTTTCCTCTCTTGCTGCATTCCTTTGTAAGTCGATGATATACAGTGGTATGCTTTGATATTTATCTCTTTTATATTCTTTTGTGAATCTACTGGAAGCTTTTGCTCTGTGATTACAGTGAGGCTTAAATAAAACATCTTACACAGAGAGGTCAATTTTGAGCTGAAACCACTGAACCTTCATCACATACAAAAATTCTACCCTTTCACTCTTCCAGCCTTGTGAATTTGTTTTCCTATTTTTTAACCATTAATATTTATTTTATTGTTATACTATTTATCCCACTTCCCCCCTCTGCTCTCCCCTGCCCCCCCCTTCCCACAGTCAATCCCCACATGTTGTCCATGTCCATGGGTCACGTATATTTCCCTGACTAAACTTTTCCCCTTCCTTGCCCCTCTCTCCCCCTCCACACTCTCCTCTGCTAACTGTCTGCTCCTTGTTTCCATGCCTCTGCTTCTATTAGCTTGCTTGTTTTGTTCATTAGTCTCTTGTATTGGGTGAAATCATATGGTATTTGTCTTTGACTAACTGGGTTATTTCACGCCATTAATATTTATTTATTTATTTTTTTTGTACAGGAAAAAAATAACTTGAAGGCTTCTTCCCCCTGGAAGGTACTAAGCTTCTGTGCTCTGGACTGCCTCTTGACTCCTCCTCGCCGAGACTCCTTCCCCATTATGGTTCTTGATGTCGCATTTTACCTAGTTTGATACTGTGTAGTCATTAAAAAATTGCTATAGCTACAGTTATTTTTAACAACTTGTTCTTTCATTTCCGAATTTTAACGCTCATACCAGAGTTGACATATCACCAAATATTATTAAAGTATTTTGAACTTGATTATGTCCTTTCCTTTTATCAGTATGTTGTGTACTTTATATGTTACTAGCATCCTTTCATTTACCTTGAAAAATTCCTTTCTGTACTTCTTGTAAGGTAAGTCTAGTGGTAATGAATTCCTTCAGCTTTTGTTTGAGAAAGCCTCTATCTCTTTCATTTCCCAAGGAAAACTTTGGTGGGCAAAGTCCTCTTGGTTAGCAGGCTTCTTTCTTTCAGCACTTTGAATATGTCACCCCACTCCTGGCCTGTAGGGTTTCTGCTGAGAAATCCACTGATAGTCTCATGGGGGTTCCCTTGTAAGCAATAAACTTATTTTCTCTTGCTGCTTCTACGAGTCTCCATTTGTTTCTGATCTTTGACAGTTTTATTTCAAAGTTTCTTAGGATTTCCTTTTTCATTTTCAGTTAAAAAAATATATAATTGATGTACAACACTGTATAAGCTTAAAGTATATGGTCTAATAACTAGACATACTTATATTGTGAAATGACTGTTGTGATAGGTTTAGATTATATCCATCACCTCAATCCTGCCTCACAGTCTTTGTACTGGCACCGGTCTCTGCTTAGAATAATCTTAACCCAAATATTCACATGGTTAGCTTCTGTCAACATGAAAGAGATAACATTCAAGCAAAACCTAAAAGAAGCATACTGGACCTCATCTAAAAATTTCCCCAACATATCATCAAACCCCTTTAGCTGTCAATCTCTATGAAAGAACATTTGTGTTTTCTATTACTTATCACGTCTAAAACTATGTTATTTATTTACCTATGTCAATTTTCCCAAGTAAAATGTAAACTCCATAAAGGCAGCTTATCTATCTTGATCAGCTGTGTATCTCTTAATATTAGAACACGTTCTTGCACATGAAGGACATTTAATAGATGCTTAGTGAGAGAATGAATTAATCAGTCTTCAATAATCACATCATTTATCAGTAGCAATCTGAACTCTCTAATGATCTTTTTTAGCTTGGGGTCTGCAAGTTCTTGCACTCTGACAGAGACCCTATTAAAGTGATATTAGGTAAATAGAAACAAAACAAAACAAAACAAAACACTTCATTTTTACAGGCTTATTTTTTATTTGTATTTCTTAAGTATCAATATCAGATGAGACAGTTCAAGAAATTTCTAGAAAAAATAAGAAAGTAAGTTTGCTGATCTATGAGTAAAAATGGAAGGAACTACAGTGCAGGATAAATGCAGTATGGGGCTAATGTTGAGATGGGGGCAGATCTTCCCCAGAAAAACACCAAAGAAATCTAGGACTCAAAACCACCATGTATGATAGGCAGAAATGAGAAGTCAAAATACGGGGTTTCATTCCAAGTCCACCTATTGTCCCTCCTCACTTTCCTATCCTCTCACACAGGATAATGTGAGATGTAATAATGCAGCTTATTATTTATCCTAGCTATAAGCAAGCAAGGAAGCAAAGAGATCTGAGGGCATCTTTCCTATGATTCTAAATGAACTTCCTGGGAAGCTATATGACTGTTTATGACAGGGTTGATAATCGAGAGTAAATTTTTCATTCTTGCACGTGGGGGAGCTTCCAACCTAATAGCTGGACCTATGGCCACCCATCCTAAAGAGATGCCTGACAGCTGACAAGTTCTGTTCATGTACTTGAAAATACTCACCAGGTGCATTATTTAGAGGAGAGAGCCAGCAGGGAAGTAAGCCTACAAATAAATACCATAGGAATCTCAATTCAGCCACCTATTGGGTTCAACTCAGTTCTTAAATATGAATGGACAATTAAGGACATCAGACATATGTGGATAGCTTCCAAAATGAAAGAGAAAATAAACATATCTGCAACTGAGGTAGGAGGAAACATAATTCTGGAAACAGCAGAAAGTTTTGAAAAACGTCTAATTATTATTTTCAGATAAATTCAAGAAAACATTAAAGCTACAAAACAAGATTCAGGAGGCCATTTAAAAGAACATTCAAGCCCTGGCTGGTGGCACAGTGGATAAGGCGCCAGCCTGCGAACCCAAAGGTCGCTGGTTCAATTCCCAGCCAGGGCAACATAACCAGGTTGCAAGCCAGGTCCGTGTCTAGAGGCAGGTGAAAGGCAACTATACATTGATGTCTCTCTCCCTCTCTCCCTTCCCCTCTCTGAAAAATAATAAATAAAATATTAAAAGAAAAAGAAATCCTTGAAAGCAAGGAAGAAGAAAAAGTTTAAAAAGAGAAATTGAGGACTAATATAGGGAGGTCCCAAATCTAACTGCCAGAAGTTTTAGAAGGTGAGAATAGTTAAAAGGAAATGGACAAAGAACTAATAGAAGAACTTCTCTGGCCTTAAACAAAAGGGAAGAGACAGGGACATACTCCTCAAATCCAGGAGTCTTCAAATTCAAAGGAAGATTTCTGGTAAAGATTTTTAAATAAATTCATATTTTGAAGCACAAAATACATACATAGCAATGAGGTAAAAACTATCTAGAAAGCCCTAGCTGGGCTCAAATACAATTTAGACATATATGTAGATAAGAATGAAACAGAAGCGCAAAGTAATATGCAGCTCTAAAGCCATGGTCTGCCAGAATCTGGATCAATGGGAAGGCTGGGTGGCCAGGAATCTGACTCCTACTGGATGATGTGGACTAAAATCACTTTATGGGGGGACTCATTACTTAAATCTAGCATCCAAAACCGGACCCCTCACCCTTCCAAATTGTTCACTGTTCTCTAGAATTAGGACATAGAAAATCAAGAAAGGCTCAGAAAGATCAAGAAACAGAACCAAGATATTCACTGGCTTTGTGACTTATCTCTGTGACAGTTTCAGTATTACCCTGGGTCAGGGATCACTATAATGCTAAAAATGTTCATGTTACCACTATTAACATTCTTAAGTATCCCACTATTTTTAAGTGTCCCAAACTACATAATTCATTTAATGTTGATGGAGACATAGATTATTAGATTGGAACTTGCTCAATAAGTCATAAATGTTATACTGTATATAGCATGAGTCCGAAAGAACTATTAGAAATACATGTAACAACTTGCATAAAAATGTAAAGTGAAAGAACCCAGACATGAAAGAGCACTTACTTCATAATTCAATTTACATATAATACAACATTGTTAAGTTAATATATACTTTCAGAAGTCATAATGCTGCTTACGCAGGGAGCTATTACTGATTGCAAAGATGGCTTCCAGAGTGCTAGTAATACTCTGTGCTCCTGATCTAAGGCTGCATTATATAAGTTTTAAAACTGGGGAAAGGTAGTGAACTGAATACAGAATGTATACATTTCTACAGTGTAGTGTATTTCAATAAAAAATATATTTTCCAAGGAAAAGTTTATTTATTTTTACAGAGAGGGGAAGGGAGAAAAAGAGGGAGAGATGCATTAGCTGGTTGCCTCTCACAAGCCCCCAACCAGGGATCTGGCCTCCAACCCAGGCCTATAACCTGACTAGAAATTGAAATGAGGACCTTTTGGTTTTCAGGCCAGCACTCAACCCACTGAGACACACCCGTCAGGCCCATTTCAATAAAAATTTTAACAAATAAGTTACTGAAATTAAAATCTAAACTAAATAAGTGAACACATCATTGGACAGAATTGAAGATGTAACCAATGAATTAGAAGATAATATTAGGGATTCATTCAGAACACAGAACAGAGAGATAAAGAGATGAAAATAGACAAAGAAATGGAAGAAGGTTGAGAGACTCTAATACAAATCTACTAGGAAGAATGAGAGGAGAAAAATATTTGGAGAGATAATTCTTGCTAATTTTCCAAAACAGAAGAAAAAGATTAGTCAATTTGAAAGCATTGCTGTATTTCTTGTAAAGATAAATAAAGTAAAAGTGTAATTGTCAGAATTTAGGAGTTTAAGGCTAGAGGGCAAGTGGAAGGAAGGGTAGAGGTACGACTAACCTTATTTTACATGGTGGCTAGTTAAAGAGAGCCTTTGAGAAATTGACAGAACAGAAAATAAGAGTTTCAAGTACATTATTTAAAATCACATATGTAGGAGGTAAGAACACTAAAGCAGTGACAATAGTAGTATGAGAATCGGGAAAGTGTGGAAAGGCATCAGTTTAAGTGAGATAAATCTTAAACTTTGGTAGCAAGAAATCAACAAGAAATAACAGTATGAGCCTAACGTCTACAGTGATAAAAATATTAGCTCAATTTGTATTAAAATGAAATAAAATACATTTTTTCTAACATTAAAATTTTAAAAACCACCTAACTTTTAATTAGACATTTACCCACTTATCAAGTACGCTCTTTAGGAGTTCCAAGAATGAAAAAGACAAGAACGCTCCCCCTGAAAACAGAGACAGCATCTTTCTTATTCAATTACTTTGGTTGGATATAGAACAGCTCTTAATGCTGACTCATGCTTATAAATTATTAGAAAGAAAAACATGCACACAGACAATTTCAATTTGTGGTAGAAAATGATAAGCAATAAGAAAGGTTCAGAGCAAATTCAGAAGGTATTGACTACTTCCTGCTGTGGTATCAAACTGATAGTAAAGGTAGGGGGAAGGAGGAAAAGTTAGGCAGAGGGACAGAGAAAAGAAAAATAGAGGAAGCAGTGAAGGAGGGAAGGAAGAAACAGAAAGGATAAAAATGAGGTACTAAGTATCAGGGAACAGTGAACAAAAGGGAGAGTTCCAGATTAAGAAGAACCTTAACAATAGGCTAAGAAGCCTGATTTTTATCCTGAAATGAATAGCCTTTGGAAAATTTTAAGGGGGAAATAGCATGGCCACACATGTGTTTTAAAAAGTATTAATCTAGAAGAAATGAAAGAAAGGGATTAGCAAAGGGTAAAATTCCTTAGGCGGCCAATTAATTAAGATGCTGTTACAAAACCAAAAATGATTAAATGAAAATTGCTAGGGGAAGGGAAGAAGCAATATGATGTGGAGATACAATTCAAAGGTGGATCAATGGGGTGTATGATTGACAAACTTTGGGGGACAATGGAAAGTAAGTAGTTAAAGAACTATTTAGTAGTTTTTTTGCCTTGAACAACTAAGTAAACAGCTTACATTTTTTGATGTTGAAAATATTGGAGGAAGAGCATTTTTGTAAAAGAAAATGATGAGCATAGTTCTAGACATGCTGAGATTGCTTTTGGAATGTTCAGAGGTCACTTACTGGCGGCAGCTGCTGCAGAGGTCCAAAGCTGGGAAAGGAGCTAGATGGGCTAAATAGTGTGTGTGCATGCGTGCGCCCTCGATTTGTATTTGGAAGTCATCAGCACTTACAGATGGTAGTTACAACCATTAAAGAGTTAAAATTACTTGCAGAGAAAATATGGAAGGAATAAGTATGAAAGGAGAAGGGAAAGTTGAAAATGAATTTATGGGGAGTATCAGCCTGATGGAAAGAAATAAGGAGCCCTCTGAGGAAGAGCCAAGAGGCAGGAGGAAAACCAGGATAAGTAATTAAGGGAACCAAAGATCCATTTTCAAGGAGTGTGAGAACTCTGTACAGAAATTATCCAGGGGGTGGATATGATTTTGTGATGCATAATCATTAGGGTAAAAGGCTGTTAAGTAACTAAAATACTTGTAAGTACACATTTATTCTGCTAAAAGCAATTTATTGTGAGAACATAAAAATGTGAGAAGTAACTCTAAAGGATGGGGCCACAAAGACATACTTTCCTCCTCTACAGTAACTGGCCCTTAAAACATAAAGGGGTTATACGTCTGAATTGATATAACAATCATTAAACTTAGGACACAAGATTTAGAACTAAAACCAGGCCATTAACATAGGATGTAAAATAATTTTAAATTGTGTTAATTTTCAATATTAAATATAAAAACAGTTAAGTAAACAAAGAACCCATGCTAGGTGCTGTACATGCCTTACCAACTGAATTGCTTTAGTTCCAGCAGAAAGTAGGTTAACTTATTATATATCATCCACAGACTTTTCAAATTTAGAAGCACATTACATTAAAGGATTACTAGAAATTGAGCTTGGAGTAATGTGATTGTGCCACATTCTTTTTTTTTTTTTTTTAAGATGTTATTAATCATTTCTGGAGAGAAGGGCAGGGAGGGAGGAAGAAAGGGACAGACACATCAATGTGTAGTTGCCTTTCACCTGCCTCCAGCTATGGACCTGGGGGAGACCTGGCTTGCAACCTGGTTATGCGCCCTGACTGGCGAATTGAACTAGCAACCTTTGGGTTCACAGGCTGACACCAATCCACTGAGCCACCAGCCAGTGGTGATTGGGCCATGTTCTTCATTTTAGAGAAAGGTATGTAGAAACAGAAGTTCTAATTTCTAATGGCAATCCCCAATCTTTATAAGTGGGAGAAATAACGAATTTCACATGACTGAAGAAATTACCCTATGAACTATTCATGAAAAGGAAACAAAAAATACTTGGTTTTTAACCTAAAACACTTGTTCTTATAAGCAATTCTTATTAAAACTCAAGGGAAAGTTCTTTCTCTAGGTATAAAACATCACCTTTCAAATATAAACAATTATGGTACCTAATCTATCCCAAGCTGTTTTAGCATATAATCTTTCTGACTTGGATAAAGAAGGTTTTAACAAAGTTCAATTTGGAAACAGTACTGTCAAATAGGATTAAAATTTAGTCTGCATTATTTTGGACACAGATTAACAGTTTTTCTGCTTTGAAGGTACAATAGTAAAGTGAACTTTTGTTATAAATACCTTTCCTTTATGGATTCAGGATTATCCCAAGGCTGACTACAAGTATCACCTAATGATCAGGCAATTTAGGTAGAATAATGGGACTTCATGCAGTTGAATAAGTTACTGAATCTAATTTATCAGGTCAAGTCTGATTTATTACACCAAACTTGGACTTACCCTCTTCAATTTAATAGTCTCTGAGTAAAATGTCTCACTTTAATCCTTGTTCCACTATGCCATAGGCTGGACAAATCAGTACAGTGAGGATTAAGGATTTAGAGATATACTTGTAAAAGATTCTATCATTCTTTTTTGTTAAAGATTTTATTGATCATTTTTAGAGAGGGGGGAAGGGATAGAGGTACAGAGGGAGAGAAACATCAATGTAAGGTTGCCTTTCACCTGCCTCCAGCTACGGACCTGGCTAGAGACCTGGCTTGCAACCTGGTTATGTGCCCTGGCTGGGAATCTAACCAGCAAACTTTGGGTTCACAGGCTGGCCCTTATCCACTGTGCTACCAGCTAGGGCAGATTCTATTATTCTTTAAGGAAAAGAAATCAAAATGCATTTTTAGGATTAGTGATACCACAATAACTTTTGCTCACTTTCTTCAAAAGAGCAAGTTTTTGAATCATGAATATCAAAATAGACGACTGGTGGTTTCATAACACAAGCACGTCCCTGAAACCAATCAGGTTTATTTCACTTTAGTATTAGTTTGTATATTATGAAATCAAAGGAAATATCAAATTAAAGTTTAATAAAATATATCCTATTTGCATGCTTAACAATAAAATCAGTTATCTTATGGGTGTTATTTTCCTTTGGCAGAGAAAATGCCAATTAAAAAGAGTAAGAAACAAAGTTACTAAACAAGATCAGCAATTTTGACCAAACCTCTTAACAAAAAATCAATTGGCATTTTTTTTCAATTTCAAATCTAGTTTTAAAAAGCACAGGGTAGGTTCCTTGGAATTTACCAAAGGAAGCTAAATAAGAAAAGCAATGCACATCAATACAGACACCTAGAACATTGATATACACTGCTTTTGTTCACAGTGCTTTTTAGAAATGTGTTTTTTTTGTTCCTTCTATATCAATTTGTGGAGCACTACTGAAGATTAAAGACAAAAGAAAACATGGATGGGAATAAGAAAATTATTTTTTAAACTCCCTGAAGTTCATATTCTGCCTAAAACTGAAAAAGGTAAGCTGAAGAGCTTCTTCAAAGCTACCAAGAAGATAAGTTTTTCATTACATAGTAGGCTATTGGTCTATCAAATATTTCTTGAAATCAGTGGACCATTTTCAAGCCATAGATCAATCTTTTGCTTATTATGACCATAACTGCCACAAACTTTACTAATAATGATTACAATTTAATTTTCACAAGCCAAAGAGGTATGGCTATTATCTTCATTTCAGAGATGGGAGAAACTCAGACAAGTTAAATAAGTTGTTCAAATTTACACAGCTAAAAAATGACAGAGATTTTAACTCTAATTGTGATCTGTATCTTTAAATATCAACCTTCCCTGCAGGAATGTGATTACTGAAAACAATTTAACCTGACAACCTTATAGATCTAAGAATCAATTTCTAGAAAAATGGAGGAGTTTGTTTAATGTCTTCACAGTGATGCAATTAGCAAAATCTAGACTGGGATTAAAATCCCCCGCCCCCCAACAAATATACTAAAAAGGTAAAAGAGATGGAGGGAAAACTTAAAATAGATTTAAGAAAGTTATAAGCCAATTGCCTATATGAATTAATTTGGGTGCTAAGTTAAACAAATTATAAATAATCAAAAGTACAAACCATTTAAGAAACAACCTAGGTGAGGGGAGGCAGAAGAGGGGAGAAGGGGACAAATGGTGATGGAAGGAGACTTGACTTAGGATGGTGAACACATAATATACAGACAATGTACCATAGGATTGAAACTTCTATATATACTTAAAACATATATGATTTTATTAACAATGTTACCCCAATAAATTCAATAAAAAAAGATTCAACACACACACACACACACACACACACAACCTGGGAAATGTTAACACTAACTTCAGTAAAAATAAAGAATTACCATTATTATTGTTTTGGTGTGGTAATGGTACTGTTGCTATGTTAAAAAAAGGCATTCTCATCTTCTAGAAATATATATATATATTGAAAGATTTAGAATAAAATGATATGTTAATAATTTTCTTTCAAATAAAACAGAATAAGTGAGAATATAGATAAAATTAGCCCTAAGTTGATACTGAAGATGAATGATAGGTAAATATAGAAGTTCACTGTTTTATTTATTCTATGTTTGACAATGTTTAAATTTTTCCATGCTGTGAACACTAGAATCATGCAAGATGTTATTACTTGAGTTATAGACTAAGTATCACAAATTTACTAACTATCTTATACTTTCATTTGAGTGGCTTATTAAAAAAATCAAAGAAACAACAACAACAAAAAATCTAGCTGTCCAAGCAAAAGAAACAGAGATCTTGACTAACAGATGACATCCCAACTCATTATAGAAAGTCTTTGAAGTACAGATTTTTGGTTACAAGAATGCTTATAAAAGAAATATTGAGCAATACAGAGGGTATGTTATAAAAATATTTATATTTTTAGTACATATAATTGGTTATTTTAAAAGTTCAGAGATTCTCAAAACCCGTCAATATTTCTTGTTTGGTACTGTCCAGTTATTAATAAAAATTTTGAACACTTATATTAAGTTAAGGTTACAAAGTACATGTATATGAAGGACAGCTACCAGTGAAGGCAGAGTATGTGAAATGGGCATGGGTGGAAGAGGAAATAAATACTTCATTGTGAAATCTGAAAACACATGCTCAGTGTATAAACTGAATTTGGAGTAATAAGAAATTTACCAGCATTCATAATTGAAAACAAAACTGGAAGATTGACTTTAAACACTGACATGCTTTTCAATTGCATATAAGATTGTGAAAAAAACATTTCCAGAAGTCAAATAAACAGTAGTACCTAATAACTAATTTCTGGATGTTGAATTGGCATACTATATAAGGAAAGTATTTTATTTTTTTCGCTGTGACCAGTTAATTCTCTGCAACTAATTAATACACACATGTTCCCTGACTGGTGTGGCTCCATTAGTTGGCATCTTCCTGCAAAGTGAAAGGTCACCAGCTAGATTCCTGGTGGGGGCATGTGCCTGGGTGGCAGGTTCAGTTCCCAGTTGGGGTGTGTACCAGAGGCAACTGATCAATGTTTCTCTTCCTCTCTTTCTCCCTTCCCTCCCCTCCCCCTATAAATACATTTAAAAAATATTTTACATTAATACACACATGAACTTTGTATTCAGGTCCCATTCTCATGCTTCCTCATTTACTGAACTACTTACCCTCAGTGACTAAGACCCCTGACTAGCTATGTTGACAGTAACATAACATATTAACACATAGTATTCTTTGGCTTCTGTGAGGGACAAGTTACACTTAATTTTTTTTTTTTTTTTATTTTTCAATTACAATTATATTCAATATTATTTTGTATTAATTTCAGGTGTATAGTTCAGTGGTTAGACAATCATATACCTGACAAAGTGGTTCCCCTATTATTTCAAGTACTCACCTGGCATCATACATGGTTATTACAATGTTAATGACTATATTCCCTATGCTGTACTTAACTTCCCTGTGACTATTTGGTGACTACCAATCTGTACTTCTTAATTCCTTTGCCTTTTCACTTAGACCCCTAACTCTTCTCTCCTTTAGCAACCATCAGTCTGTATTTTTGAGTCTGTTTCTATTTTGTTTATTTTGCTCTTTAGATTCCACATATTAAGTGAAATAATAGGTATTTGTCTTTCGAGTTACACTTCTGCCAAGTACTCAGCAAAGTCTACCTGTTAAACTCTTTGGATTGTATTCTAGTAAAAAGCAAACCTTGGCAAGCTCTAGCGGGAGGCATGCCTACTGCCCAGGCTCCTTCCTCACTTAGCCAGCAGGGTAGACTTGGGAGTTCATTATCACCTCATCAGTATGTCTGTCAGCTGCCAATGATGAAAGAAGACTAAGCCTCTCACTAACTCCTCAACTTCTTGACTTCTCTGTAACAAAAGGAAATCCATGACAGATGGATATTTTTTAAACCTACTATATACCCCTTTATCCACTTTAATTTATTGGATCCATTAACCCAACTAAGAATAAAAAAATGATTAACACTAGACAGGTCATTAAACAGGTACACTTCAAATACCCTATTGTCAGGTCTAAGAGTAGGAAAGTCAAGATGTGAGTTGAAGGGAGACAGTAGGATTGATCTGCTTCTGATACAAAATGAATAACTTAGGTTCAAGGGTAAGAGAGATCCAGAGTTTAGACAAACCACAGCAGCAGTGAAATCCTGGTAATAGTGGTGATGTATGGGAGGTAGAAACAGCTAACAATAGAAACAGGTCTCAAGATAAGATGTAGTTTTGTGTGGCACATTTAAAGTAAATAATATAGCCTTGGCTGGTGGCTCAGTGGATAGGTGCTGGCCTGCAAACCCAAAGGTTGCTGGTTCAATTCCCAGCCAGAGCACATAACCAGGTTGCAAGCCAGGTCTCCAGCCAGGTCTGTAGCTGGAGGCAGGTGAAAGGCAACCATACATTGATGTTTCTCTCCTCTGCCTCTCTGCCTTTCCTTTTCCCTAAAAATAATAAAATCTTAAAATATATATTAAAAAAAGGAATATGTATAAGTTTTTCCTCTTTAGAAGACAAAACAAAAACCAATTATTCCTTCAAAGCAAAATATTTTCCCACTGTCTTTTCTATTTTGGAATGTGGGTTCAAGTCTTTCATTTTTTTCTGGGTAACAAGTAACATGGCCACAGTTAATTCTCTACAATTAATCAGCTATACTTTGTGCCCATACTCAGAAAAAAAAAAAACTTTTAAAAATACTGAGTAAACAGATTTTTAGGTATAAAATATAAGATAATGTATTCTAGGTATGATTGTGTTTTCCTTGGACAAATTTGGCATTTTGTTCCCAATGTTCACAATTATGCATGGAAAGATAACCTTTGAACTTTTCCAAATGGTGTGACAGTAAAAGAATCAGACATTGACCATTATTTACACTGAAATACAATTTTATTTATTTGTATATACACACATGTACATAAAAGCACTTTGAACACTCACAATATGTAAGTGCAAGTGTTGTTACTTTAACTTACTCTGGCTTAGGGAAGAGCTTCTTCTTAAAGTGAAGGCAGAATATACCTAGAAGCTGCAATGTTATCCCTTTGGTTGTAAACTTAAGTTTTTCTGTCACCAGCCTTGAAATACAAGTCATCTACTAAGTGTGTTGAAATTAAAATTAGACTTATTCAGGTTTCAGACACTATATGCTTATGCTCAATATTATTTGTTAAAAGTTTATGTTCATATTCCTCACAAAATATGTAGCAACTTGGGCCATTTTCTTAAGGGTACAAGGTTACTTTACAAATATAATTCTTCCTATTGTGATGTTGAAAAGCCTAGTAATAAGAAGAGAGATGAAAGAGAAAGGTCTCTTCACTCCTAGTTTTTTTTTATCAATCCACTTTTAAGGCATGCAAACTCTTATTAATTTTTAATTACCAAGACCAAAGGAAATCAGATGTCGAAAAGAGGTCAAGCTAATTGAATAAATCCAGCAAAATCAAGGATAGTTTGGCTGTTATAAAATGGACAAATTGAGGTAGCCAACTGGAAAAACAAGTTAGAAGAGGAAGGGACTAGTCAAAGAACAAGAATGAATCACCCATGGACATAGACAACAGTGTGGGGACTGACAGTGGGGGTGAGCGTGGGCTGGCTGGAGTGGGAAAGACAGGGACAACTGTAATAGAATAACAATAAAAGAAAGAAAATATAAACATGCTTAAAATGACTACTGAGGCAAGTGACAGCAGCTTTCAATAGATAAAGAGTTCAGAATTGGAAAATTTTATTAGTTGAGAAGAGGTAAATCTAAAAGAAACTCCTGAAGAAACTTCATTAATGAAGATGTTTATGCTAGCACTCAACACCCGCCTTTCTGGAATGAGGTTAGTGTAATGAATACATAATTTTTAGCAATCTCTGTAAGCACTAGACTTATATAAGTGGGAAAAAATAATCCAATAGATTTTTTCTCACTGTAAATTGTACAGATGAGAATAATGAATACAGATGTTGCTTGGTATAGCGGAAAGAATCAGTGGCAATCCCAGTGGTCAGTAAACTGGTCTTTTGAGTATACATGTATCACTTAGTCATTCTGAATGCCAGAACCCTTGAATGCAAGAGAATGGAAAGGAAGAAAGAAAACCAACATGCACCGAAAGCCTACTATGTACCATACATTCCTAGTTACCTTCACATGTTGATAATATTCATTTTACGCTTATAATATCCTTGTGAATTAGTTCTTAGTATGCTCATTTTCATAAGTGATGAAAGTTGGTGCACATCTTCAGAACAGGTAGCAAAGCCAGGCTTTGTGTCCAGATCAACTGGACTCTGAAGTCCATAATTTTAAAAGTATAGTTCATCACCTCTGAGGCCTGAAAAGGTGCCAGTAACCTTCATTCTTTATAATTTTGCTGATGATGCCGCCCCCATGGCCATGTCCTCACTGGTATCTTTCTTCTGGCACGATGTACTAGCCCTCGGACACGTTCCCCTTGCCTCCCTCACATCCTACCTCATCGACCTCTCATGGTGTGACTACAGTGATGTTCCTAAGAGGTACAAACTTATTTTCACATCTATGCATAATGGCTCAAAATATAGGGAACATGCCAAAATCTTTGGAATGTTACGAAGACACACTAATGTCTTCATAGCATGTTTCTAACTTTCCCTCTAACACCATCATTCAGGCCATAATGAGCTTACTTGCTTCACATCTGTGCCTTTGGGAATGCTGAAGACTGGCCTAGAATACTCTTCCTCTTTCTTCCAGACAGGGGATAAAAACCACATTTCCTCAGCTTTTAAATATAATGTCTCTACCAAGTTACCTCCATCCACGAGGTTAGCAGGCTGACAGCCCAGAACGTATGCCCTCCTCTTCTCTATTAGCAAAATCCAAATCTTTAAACTACAGCTCAGTTGTCATTCATCTCCTCTGTGATCTTCCCCATTACACATTCCCAAGGAGCTGATTCTTCCTTTGAGCTCCCATATAGTATCTCATGCATACCTTTACAAAATTGTATATTCATTTTGAGCCAGTCTTCTCTGTTGTAAACTCTCAGGATTTCATTTACCTTTGTAATACCCCCATCCCTGATCACCTATTAGTGTCTAGAATATAATAATTACTTAATTTAATTTTGTTATATGAATTAGTCAATCTGAAAAGGGTAATGCCATCATTATCAGTAAATACAGGGTGGGGCAAAAGTAGGTATACAGTTCCTCATACAGAAAATCATACAAAATTAATAAATAATATAAGAGTAAACTCCGTTTTGTATACTTACAAGTATAAACTTACTTTTGCCCCACCCTGTATTATTGTTTCTTCATGGACAACATAGTGACCCCATTCTCTAGCAAACTATATCAAACCACAGAGGTCAAAAATCAGCTTGTTTAGGATGTTTATGTGTGTGGTGCAAGGAAATGGGGAGGGAGAAGAAGAAAAGACAGCAGAAGAAGGAGTGAAAAAAACAGTGTAGGACTAGATTCTGCAACATCTTACGAAGAGTTGAGAGCTTATCCTATAGGGATGGGGTGTTACTGAAGGATTTTTTAAGTTGGGAAGTGATATTGCCATTATTTACTTTGTAGAAAGATATTTAGCAGCAGAAGAAAGTCTAAACTAAAAGGTGAAAGTAGGCTGAAGACAGAGACTCAGTCGGCAATTTAAATAACTCAAGTATGATATGATGAGGTACTTGAACTAAGGCAGTAAACACAGAAGAGGAGTTAAGTGCAAGGGCCAGGAAAGCCAGGTGAGAGAAGAAATCAAGGTTGTAAAGTTTAAGAAATTGGATGGAGGCTTGTGTCATTAGTCAAGGGAGGAAATACCAGACGCGTAATAGATGTGCTGGTAGAAATAATGACTTGAGTTTCAGACATGTCAGAATTTAAAATTCCTACAGTATACAGAGTCAAATATGTCAAAGTGGCATATGCAAATATAAGTCCAGAAAGCTGCAGGATAAAAAGATTTGGAACACAAAGATACACAGATGGAAGATGAGGCTGAAAAGGGGGAAAAAATGACTATCATTACCTGACATTCATTAAGTACATTTGATATGCCAGGCACTATTCTACAGGCATGCATGAATTCACTACATCTTTATGCTACAGGAGTGAGTTTCTACCACCTTCATTTTAAGGATGAGAAAATTGGGACAGAGAGTTAAAGTATAACCTTGCCAAGTTTACATGGTTGGAAATTGGTGGAGCTGGGATTTGAACCAAGCAGTATAGTTTCAGAGCTCCTCTTCTTTAACATAACCTTTTAGTAGTAAAGACAGGAAAGATTGCCAGGAGTGAGTGTGCAGGTTGGAGATGAGAAATCTCAGGCTGGAAGGGAACACCAACACTTAATGAATGGAAACAGTTCACTTCCACAATATTTATTAAGTACTTACTACGTAATAGTTAATATCAAGAGGTATAAAATTAAATAAGGAACAATTCATAGTCAAGTAGAGGAAACATACTTATAAGCAAATAACTAATGTACAGAATGATGACTCAACAAAAAGGGGCAATTATCAAACCATTAAAAGGAGTACTTGAAGACAAGAACTGTAAGTGCAAGGTATCAGAGAGTAAAAGGAAGGAGTTTCATTAAAAAAAAAAAAAAAAAAAAAACCAATTAGTAGGGTAGCAAATACTGGAGAGCATCCACATAAAAAGAGGACCAAAAAAAAAAAAAAAAAAAAAGATAATAGTTTGCTTCTTAACTTTGGTAAGCAAACAAATTCTGATATTTCATGTTAGAAAAGTTGGTATCTCCAGTTCGGTCTTTCCTCTCACGTATAAATGAGCAATTCCCATGAGTCTAAACACTGCACATGACTAATTCAATTGTCAAATACTTTTTTTTTTTTTAATGTACAATTATTTATTTCATTATCTTTAGAAAGAGGGGAAGGGAGAGAGGCAGAGAGGGAGAGAGACATCAATTTATGGTTGCGTTTCACCTGCCTCCAGCCACAGACCTGACTGGGGACCTGGTTTGCAACCTGGTTATGTGCCCTGGCTGGGAAATCAAACCTGCGACCTTTGGGTTCGCAGGCTGGCGCCTTATCCACTGTGCTACCAGCCAGGGCTCTTAATTGTCAAATACTTTTAAGAATATGGAATCTAAGTCTCTCATTGCATCAGGTAGGTCAATATCAATTCAAGTATATGAGGACAAGAACATTTCATCAATCTCCTATTACAAATTTGAAGATGACTAACCACTTCTCCAAGCAGTAACACACACAAAATGCCCTGATCATTGATTCTAAGAGGATTAGCACTGCTGAACATGGTATGGAAAGGATTCCTTATTTATAGGTATGTATATGATATTAATGTGGGGGTGATTCTTTTTTTTTTTTTTTTTAATTTTATTGTTGTTGTTGATTCTTAGTATTTTATTTAATGCTATTAGCACAATAAGAGAGAAATATTTCACACCGCATAGCGGAGTACAATGAATTCAATAAACTTATAGAACAGAAGTAGGAAATGGTAAAGAAAAGCAAACATTTATTATATGAATACCCGTGTTATTTATAAAGGCTTCTAATGCAACTGTACTTTTACAGTATATCACCTGAAACCATAGGTAAAAGATATTCCATTTGAACATGAGAACATTCATCAAGAATTGAACAATCTTTAGAGGTCTCACATTCCTAGGAATACAGTTAGTTTGCCTTTAAATTATACTCAAAAGTAAGACAGATAGCTCAAAGCTATCTGCATCTTACATGCCGACAATTCAATATATAACGGATTAAATAAAAGTATCATTGATAATAGGCTCCACAGCACATACCCGCAGCAGGCAACTGCAGCTTTTATAAGAAATAACTGGGTCTCATCAGAATATGTAGCAGAAGATATTTCAGTTTGAGATAAAGTTACATATATTCAATATTTGTAGGAAAGTTAAAGGCCAATTGTTTTATAATAAGTGCTGGAGGAAAAATGACAGAAAACAGGAATAAATCCAGCTTGATAATAGCAGGAGTGAATGCAATCCGGTATAGTAAACGCTCCGTATTCTTGGTTAGCGCTGGTCTATAAAACCACCAGAACACTTAGTTTGTAAATTTTGAATGAATGCTCCAAAGAAAGTGTAGGGTCAGGTTCCTGCAAGCCTCTGGTTACATTTTCATCAACCAATCAATACATGTGTGTTTTTGTTTAAAGGCATTTTATCTAATATATATTGTTGATTCATTAACACTGAACTCATGGCCAGCAGCACCTAATTCATACCTGAATGAAGCTTAATGAAAACAACTTATTTGTACCCTAAGGTACTTTGTTTGCTCAAGAACACTGGACAACACCTTGTGCAAAAATGTGAAACATGTGGCCTAAAAATGGCTGTGAAAAGGACACTTGCGTGAGAGAGCTGAACAAAAAAGCAAAAGAGCAGTTGTTCAACCAATGCTGCTACTGTGTATGCAGGGCAAGTCAGAGAGTTTCGCCACCCTGTCTATGGCCATGAATGTCCGTGAAAGTGTCACGAGTACTGATTTTGGGCTTATAAATTTTAGCAAGTTGGTAAATTCACAAATATGGAATTGTCAAATATAGAAATAAGAAGGTTGACTGTACTTCTTACTCAAATATATTGAATGAAATCAACTTTTATTTTTCACCCCACTTGATCAATCCTGCTTCCTATTAGGATGGCTATCATCTGACAGGAGCCACTATTTTTTGTGTTTCTAGTTTACAAAAGAAGCAATGTAGCTGTCTATCAAGAAACTAAATTAAATCTAGAACAAAATACTAGAGGCATTTACTATGCTTCAATTACTACATTATAGCTTCTTGAAGAAAAACCTGTTAAGAAAATTATGGAAAATCTCAGTAAAGACTGAATTTATGAATTGATCTGAACAAAAAATTGAAGTTTTAATTCTCTGTGTACTCAGATTACACTTAACATGATAAGAGTTCTCTTTTACCAACTCTAAGATTAATTTCATTCCTAGTGGATTCTTGAGATGAAAAGGTACAGTTCTGACTATTTGGCATCAGTATTCTCCCAGCAACTCTAAGAGCTTAGTTTCATATGTGAATAACTACCCTTGATTTCTTGTAGGTAACTGTTTCTAAGAGAATCAAAAATGTGCTTAAAAGTAATGTAAGGAGTGAAAGAATTTGCTAAGTAGAGATATGGAAAAGTTACAGCTTAATAAATCCTTTTTTAAAGAGGTATTAAGAGTTCACTTTTCTATTAAAAAGGCCTTCGAGTAAACACAGCTGCACTAAGGAGCCTGAGAAATATACAGATTTTTAAAAATTACCATTTTGAGAATGACTGAGTATTAACTAACTGGTTACAACATCAGAGCAAACTTCCCCTCCCTCTTTCCATTCTTTCAAAAAACACTTATATGTGACATGCTAGAAAAGATAAAAACAATATGGCCTCAATAAATTCATAATGTATTGGAAGAGACTATAAGAGGCAAATTAAAAAAAATAACATGGTCTATTCTTAATATCTCCAAACTGGAAACAACCCAAATGGCTATTTGTGGCTGTGATTGAATGGATAAATTGTATAGTTATAGACTGGAATACCACATAGCAATGAAAATAAATGAGTTACAATACATGTAGGGGTAGCGGAATGCAGGAGAGAGATCACAAAGAGCTACACATCTAAGAAAAATACCTCTGTGGATGAAGAACATGAGTGCAGGAGACTGGGACACTGAAGAATTTTAAGTAGGTGAGTCAGCGTATTTGGACTTTACACCAGCCATGATGGCAGGCAATGTGAACATGTATCACAATGAAGAGGCCACTTACCAGGCAATTAAGAAAATTCAAGCAAAAACCATCATAAAGGAACAAATTCTGGTAGTGGCAGTAGGGTTAGGGAAAAGAGGAAAAAGGAATTCAATTATATAGAATCAAAATAACTTGGTACCAAAATGACTATGAACAAAAGGAGGAGTCAAAGATCAGTCCCAGAATCATTTTAGAAGGAGCAGGATGCATTTTTTTCTTTGTAATATATTTTTTGAAACATTAAAAAGCTGTTTATGGGTTAGCCACAGAAAAAACTCTAAAATAAAAATTGCAAAAGTTACCAATAAGGTGTTTTTGAATGTTCTATAAATTGGATAGCATAGGTAGAATGGGATACAACAGAAAGCTGTAGACCTACTGTGTAATTGTGTACGTGCAGCCACAGGTAGACACCATAGGGAAGGTAGACCATGTGCAGGCTGGCCTTGTGAAGAAAACACCTTAAGTGTTCCAATACTGAAGTGTTACATCTTCAAAGTGTTAGAAATGCTGGTCACAGGAGTATCCATTAATATAGTGCTATCCTAACAAAATGAAAACAATATAAATATCAAAACGATCTGTATGTAGAAAGTATTATGAAAAGAAAGGTTTTCCAGTGTATGTATGTGTGTGTGTGTGTGTGTGTGTGTGTTACATGATTAGACATTTACTGAATTTGAGCCAAGGTCACCTAAAGACTCACAGGAAGAAAGGTAGATAGTATATTAGTTTAGAATAAGATACAGCACTTCGGTATGCTTCTGAATATGAATTCTTATAACACTTCTAAGGGAAGTCCAGACTGTAATCAGATTAATAGCCTATCAAGTAAATTTAAATCACCTAAAATCACTTTCTTAAACAGTACATATAAAAAGAAGGACTTTCATAGCTATACACTTATGCCAGGAGATAATTTATCTTTTATTTATTTTTATTTTTTACAACATTTTTAAAAGACTTTATCATTTTTCAGAGAGAGAGGGGAAGGGAGAGCAACAGAGAGGGAGAGAGACATCAATGTATGGTTGCCTTTCACCTGCCTCCAGCTACAGAGCTGGCTGGAGACCTGGCTTGCAACCTGGTTATGTGCCCTGGCTGGAAATCGAACAAGTGACTTTCGGGTTTGTGGGCCAGTGCCTTATCCACTGTACCACCAGCCAGGGCTAATTTATCTTTTATAAGTGCTGATAATCTGAAGTGGCAAAAGAGTGAACTGGTAATCTAAAGTACATTCAGGCGTACTGATACAAAAAAAAATGAAAATAAAAAGATGAAGCCCTGGCTGGTAGCACAGTGGATAAGGCGCCGGCCTGTGAACCCAAAGGTCGCAGGTTCGATTCCCCAGCCAGGGCACATAACCAGGTTGCAAACCAGGTGTCCAGTCAGGTCTGTGGCTGGAGGCAGGTGAAAAGCAACCATACATTGATGTCTCTCTCCCTCTCTGCCTCTCTCCTTTCCTCTCTTTCTAAAAATAATGAAATAAAATCTTAAAAAAAAAAAAAAAAAATAAAAATTAGTGTAAAAAATGCATAATTTTAGGAAGAGCAAAAAAAAAAAAAAAAAAAAAAAAGGAAAAAAATTGCACATAAGACCTCTTCAGTTCTCTGAAGTTGGATAGCAATAGAAACCACTTGTTATTAACTTTCCAGTGGTCTTTTCTGATTTGGCATCCTTAAGAAGAAAAGTTTTACAGAGTCTTTGAGGTAAAATGATTTGGAAGGTTAAACTAATGGAGTGACTCTGAAAGAAACACAAGACATTAAAATATGTATATTGTAATGATAGCATGTACTTAGTATTTTTAAAAAGCCCCAAAATTTCTACTATGTGTATATACATATCACTAACTCAAAATTTATCTCTAAGGGAATTACCCAGAAGATATCACTGGCTAAACTGCAGTGGTTTATAAATAGACAGAGCTTACATACACACACACACACACACACACACACTCACATACACACCAATGTAAGACTGCAACATACTTGCCTGATAATGTAATAAGCCTGGCCTCAGGACTACTTGCCTTGGCCATCGCCTCAGAATAAGTGCTTTACTCACTGAAGCTCTATAACAGGTCTATTCTTGCTCTGTATGTATATTTACATATACATACACATATATGTCCCCACACATGTTCATTTTGTCATTGTCTAGTAACATAAAAGAAGTTAGTGTCAGAAAAATCATGCCAGGGTAAAGAACTCCTTCCTCGTGAAACAAATGGTTCTTTTTCTATATTCACAATTAAAGAGAGTGGAATAGGTAACAGTCTATGAGAATGTTTAATACCTCTAAATATTACATTTCAAGATTTAACATTACAGGAATAACTCTGCCACAAAATCCCAAAAAATTTTGCTATGCATTCACATGCATCATGTGCTTGCCATTGTATTACATACTTTCCAATATAATTTCTCATTTAATTTTCACAACTCTATAAGATAAGCATTTATACTTTTATTTGTATATAAGGAAACTGAGATTCAAAGTAAAATAAATGTTTATGCCTAAGGTTACAAGAGCACATTTAAATTTAGTTGTAACTTGAAAGCTCATGCCTTTTACCACTACATTCAAGAAATAATTAAATTATATAGGTAATACATTCACATGGTTTAAAATGTAAAAATATTGAAAATTATGTATATGTGTATGTATGTATGTTCAGTGAAAATGTTCCTCTAACTCTTGTCTATCATTTTGCCCCCACACTGACTCAGATAATAACATATTAAGTATGTTTGTCTGCGTATGAAATTCTTATGCCACCTCTTTTAAACATGGTAGCATACTATGCAGTTTTCCATCTTGTTTTTTTCATTTAGCAGTATCAACTAGAATTACAGATGCAAATGCCACCTCACCCTGTAATTTCACTTCTGGGACTTTATCTTACAGATATATTTGCATACATGTAAAATACCTTTTCTTATACTTATGAAATTTTGTATTATTACTGATTCATTTTTATAGCATATAAAATAACAACGTGTTAGAAGTAACTTAAAGTCCATCAATGGAGAGGTAATTTGATATAGTGCTATGGAATACTTTACTACTAAAGGAGAAAGAAAGTGAATAATGATATGGAAAGATCATCACAAATAATAAAACAAGAGAAGCAAAATTTAAAAGATAGACCATATATGGTATGCCCAATAGTGTGGGGAAGTACTCTAAGTCTCATGTTGGTGACAGCATGTGATAAGCGTCTTCTTAGAGCAATGTAGCAACAAATATAAAAATAAATTATGCTGTATGTTTTGACCCAAAAATTTTATTAAAGAATTTGTCCTACAGACACATGTAAAAAGATGCAAGTACATGTAATAACTTTCTTTGTGGTGGTATTTGTAATACTGCAAAACTAGAAATAATCTAAATGATCTTCAGCAGGGAAAGGATTAAAAACTTACGCAATATCTATACAATGGAACATAAAGCAGTTGTTAAATAAATCAGGTCTTTATGTTGATAGTTAAAATATAATCGCAAAACAATAAATCTAACATTTCATATATATAAATATATATGAAATCAGACAAGTGTGAAATGAAAACCTCCCCCCACATAAACAGACACACATAGTATGTATTCTACATGTTTTTCCATTTCTACCATAGTTTTTTAGCTACCTTGAAAATGAAAACTTATAATTAACTAAAGAAATACTGGATTTAAATATGCCAAGCACATCTTCGTGATGGCCAACTATCTGAAAACAAGTCAAGTCATACAATAGGCCTTTATTTTCTAACAATAAACTCAACTCAGGATGTTTCAGTGATGATACCAGAATATAAAATTAAGAAGCTAAATGGAAAGACAAAATCTGAAATAATACCTCATTACAATGAAGGCTTGCCATTAAACTCAAGTGGTACTAAAGTAACAGTTTGTGGGACTGTCTAGCTATGTCTGCATAGACATTGACTGATAAAGTAGTTGAAAGAGAAGAACATGTAGCACCTAACCCTGTTTGGCACACACAATGGTTTAAGTATCTAAATAGAAAAAAAAAGTGTAAGGAATTCTGCAATACAGTAAGGAACTCAATCTGAGTCATATGATATAGCTAACCACCTCTTTGGGGGCTTTTAAATCAGTAGCCAAATCAGAGATGGGGTGAATGATTAAGAAAAATTCTCTTGGTGTGTAACGCAAAGCAGAAAGCTAACCAACAGAAGCAAATGCTATTCTTACAGCATACATACAATAATTTACACACACATAACATAAACAATATGGGATGCATTAAACATTAAAATTGATTCTTAAATTATAACTTAGCATAGCTGGATATCACTGTCAACCGTTAAAACAGGCAATAAAACTGGCACTGACTTGACACTAAGGGACAAAAAATGAAGAACATGATCACTGTGGAATATAAAATAGCAGAAATAATAAGACAGCTATCATAAAGCAAGAATCAGGAAGTTCAAATGTCAGGAACATGGAAGAAATACAGGCTGAAGTTCT
The DNA here is from genome assembly GCA_004026585.1 of Noctilio leporinus. NCBI lineage: Eukaryota > Metazoa > Chordata > Mammalia > Chiroptera > Noctilionidae > Noctilio > Noctilio leporinus. The sequence continues at coordinate 82,465 of PVIW01004113.1, read as the reverse complement.
CTGCCTTGGGAACTTTTCCCCCTTTTTGTTGGGGATGACATATTCTGACACTTAATAACTCCCACAGAGGAAATGTTTTTCTATAAGCTCTTCTTCAAAATTACAAAGAGCTGAGAATCACACAGTAAATTTTTGGCAGTTAACCTTGGAGAGGCTGTTGCTTGGAGCTGCTACACCCAAGTACTAAGCTTCTCAGCAAACAGGGCCTGCTGTGGCCCGCACACTAATCTCTGTGGAGGGCCCCACTGAGAGACCCAAATGTTCTATAGCTGGTGCCAACACTCCTCTCAATGCTCTAAAGGTTCACTTGCAATTCTGCATAAATTGCCAGTTTCTCTTGGCTCCAGAGACAGCTTCACCTGCAGGGTTTCATTTTTCTGTTTGACACCTTAATGTTGATTTTCCTATATACTACAAAAGAGCCCTCTCCAGTGCTTCTCACACAATTACACAATCACTCCATTGTAACTCAGGAGAGGATTAATGATTGCGTTTTATTTGATTGTAGTTTTGATTAATCCTGACTTTGTTTAATTTGTGACCTTTGCTGGAATCCCAAGGGCTGGGAATTAGAAAATGCACACTGTTCCACTGTATTCTGAGAGCCTTAGCTTGCCAATTTATTTCACGCCTCATTAGCCACAAAAGCTATGAAATTTTAGTCCAAAAACAGTTTCACAGTTTTTCAGGGTAGGGGTACAAAATTCTGCATAAGCTTTTCATTCTGATTTAATTATAGTAGGCCAATAATTAAGTCTATTCTAGTTATGCCCATAGGGTTCTAATTTCAACTGGCAGGTATCTCAGTAAAATATTAAACACAGGCAACCATCCTGCTGCAGCTGTCTTGGCTTCTCAAAGATCAGAATTAGTGTTTCTGAAAAGGTGAAGAAAAATCTGACATTTTTTATTTCAAATCATTATAATATCTTTTGATAAATTTATCTCTGGCATTAAAACCAAATCCATAGGAATAAATTTAACATAGTTTTGTTAAAATCTTAAATATATTACATCATGGAAAAGGTGTATTTAACACCTTAAATATAAAACATCATGGAAAAAGTTTTTAGTATTTACTACTTATAACATTTTTATAAATAATTTATAATACATAACATCCTATATAAAAGCTTTATCCTTTGGGATTCCCAGAATCAACAAATTATTTATAAAAGCTGTGAAAGATTTTTCTTTAGATGATACTCAATTCTACTGATTAAAAGGTAGATTAGGGAATACAATTATATAATGCACACTGCTTTATCGATTTTTGATGTAGGTGAGGTTCAAAGCTTAGCATATATGAACCAATGACTTAAATTTGGCATTGTCTTTTTTGTATCCTGTTTATGTCCACCTTTATCTGTTAAGATGGGACTAGTCCTTAAAAGACATTTGCAAGCAATTTCCATTTAAAATTCTTTCAGATTAAAAACTTCTCCCAATATTTTTAATTGTCTCAATTTTTATCTAATTCAGCAATTTTAAGTGACTTAGTTGTATACTTTTTCCAAAATACCCAGCTTTAGTTTCACAGAATTATTTTTTCTCATGTAATTCGTTTCATACAATACTAAGAACATAATGACAATATCAAGAATAACTGGAATAAACAAGTGTAGGGAAAAACAACTAGTTTTTAGTAATCATACAATTCAGTAGGTTAATTGGGATATGCAGGGTATACTGGAGAGGAGTGTATTCACTTGTCTGGCATACTATTAATTAGCATCTTTAGCAGGGTAAAAATAAAGCCTCAATTACTCTCACAAGTAGGTTAAGGGTTAAGTGGAGGTTGGTCAAAGTGCTTCTTATATATTTAATAGCGGTGCTCAGTTAGCCTAAAAGTGCCCATTAGTGTAAAAAAGATGTTTACCATTTCAAACTATAGATTTGTGTTTCTAGAGATAATATAAGTGTTATCAGTTTTATAAAGTGCTAAGAAGTAGGAACCATACCTATCTCCCTGGACATTTCATTACATCATCTATCACTAGGAAAGGAAAAAGTCAGAAAAAAAATTTGGAAAAGGGCACGGCTTTGTATTTTAAAATCTTACACAAAAGTTTCACAGTCTACGTTGTTTACTAAAGAAAATCAAATAAAAAAAAAAAAAGACAGGCCCTGGCTGCTGTGCCTCAGTGGATTGGGTGCCAGCCTGAGAACCAAAGGGTCAATGGTTCAATTCTCAGTTAGGGCACATGCCTGGGCCGCAAGCAGGTACCCAGGTGGGGGTGCATGAGACGCAACCACACATTTATGTTTCTCTTCCTTGCTTTCTCTCTCTACTTCTTTCTCATAAAATCTTAAAAAAAATAATAAAAGCAAAGGCTTTTATGAAACTAGACCATTAGGCAAGTTTCATCTGAAAATATTTTATTGATGTTTTACTACAGGTAAAATGGACATATTAAAGCAAAAATAAAGAAATGAACAAAGAAAACCACAAAAGTTATCTTATTTTTACAAAGTTACATATTTGTATCTAATTATCCTCTTATGCAATGTGCAAAAATAAAAGCCGTAAAAAGTTCAAGGCTTAAATTTCCTTAGAAGGAAAAAGGCTTGATGGTGAATTATACATATATTTCCTAAAAAAATTCCATGCCATTTAATTACTACATGAAAGCAAAAACTGGCTGGAGTTTAAAATACCTTCTATCAATTTACTAGGTCAATCATTGTGTACTTTGTCTAAAAATTGGTTAGGAAAAGTTCCTTGAAGTAGAATTACAGAGTGAAAAGTTCTGTGCAGTTTTAAAGCTTTTGATAAATATGCCCAATTTCCCTACAGAAAGGTATGCTACTTTAGACTACTACCTTACTGAAACGTAGAATTATCCTATCTCTTGCTATGTCGGATGTTGAGAAAGGCATCTTTTTAATTTAAATTTAATTTTCCTTTGTCATAAGTGAGGCTTAATATTTTGTTACTAGTTTATTGACAATTTGTATTTATATTTTTGTGAACTGCTTGCTTATGTTCTTTGCCTACTTCTCGATTATGACCAATGTTTTAATTTCACAGATGAAAAAATAGAGGCTCAGGGAGGTTAAGAAGAAATAGAGGCTGAGGAAGGTTAAAACTTTGTTAAGGTTCAACAGTCAGTCAATCACATTCCTGGAGTTAGAATTTCGGTACCTTTCCTGTACAACAGGTATGTAGGAAGTACTGCTGAAATAGTGATAAGCAGTAAACAGCATGTGAGCAAAGCAGGCTCACCACACCCTCCAGCCCTTGAGGACCACCATAAAATAGGAGGCCAAAAAAAGACTTTAAAGACTATTTGATATTTTTGAAAAAAAAAGACTGAAACAGCCATGGGAAAATTCAGAATGCTTTTGATCCTCTTTACACACATTTTGTTCAATTTTTTATAAAGTTTGAATGACATAAGGGCAGCAAGTAGTCTCTTTTCAGGGAGTGGTTAGTGCCTCTAAAGGCTAGTTGAAGAACCCAACGTGCTAGGCAAAATGGAGTTGTGTTTACAAACAGGAGAGTTGCGTCAAACACTGACAGTTGCCTATTCAATATTCATTTCATCATCCCTGTTCACTAATGAAATCTGGATTTTGAAATGAAGAGTCTCTGCCTAGCTAAAACACACACATTTTCCAATAGTCTTTGTAATCAGGGTGGGGCAGGCTTCCCAGTTCTGGCCAATCAGGAGTTAAAGGAAACCTAGTGGGTGGGTATTTGATTGAAGAGCTAGACTTAGTTGGCAAATACCTTGAGCCCCTTATATGCATCTTGCCTTATGGTCTAATACATATGCAAGGACTCTGTGCCTAGCATTTTACAAGCATGAGGGGGAAATCCATATACTAAAGATGTTGAAAATGAGAGATCCCAAACCCTTTTGGTAACATGGAACCATTAAAGCTGCCCCACACCGGCTATCTCCATGCCTTTTGCTAAGTGAGAAAAATAAAGTCCTCTTTTATTAATATTTTCTCATCCTTTCTTCGAATAGGGGCATCATTTAGATTTTTACTAAAAATGCACAAAGATAATCCTAAATTATATTGAAAAAACACGTCAAAAGTATTAATTGAAAAAGCCATTCTGGCATTTAAACGTTAGAGTTGAGAGAGTTAGGAAGAGTGCTTGCAGTTATGGAGAAATAGCGTGATAAGCACAAAAGTGAAAGTGATTGCAGTAGAAAATAGAAAGAATACAAAAACTAAGGGACTGCAAGTAAAATTTAGGTTTAAAAGTAAACTTAAATTTATGTAAAAAACTTACATAGTAAATTTTTAAAAATTATTAAATTTACTTAATTTATGTAAAATAATGAACCAACTCATAAATACGGTAGATGACTCAAGCCTAAAAATAAATGTGATTTGACAGAGAAGTAATTCTTTTAGAAGAATGAATCAAAGTCAATATATTAAATATTTCTAAACAAAACAAAATGAAACAAATAAAAAGATTGCTTAACTTGTCTTAAAACAAATACAGTTTAATAGTCATTGTTACCTTGGTGGATTAGCAAATATAACCCTTTCTTGTGCTCCCAGCAACTGATTTTTTTCTATTACCTTTCCTACTTAAGGCAAGAGGTCAAGCTCAAGGTACTAAAAGAGAATTCAGCAGTATTACGTTCAGAATCATACCTCCATGAGGTAAGCATTCATACCCCTGATTACAGATAAATAGCCCCACTATACTCATTATTGATAAGATAATACAAAGCAGTCATTCAGGAGAAAATGCACCGCTGGGAGAAGAAATTAGGCTATTCAACCCCTGAACTGACATGCAAAAGACAAATTTATATACCTTGGGGGAAAAGGTATACAGTTTTCAAACAAAGCAATTATATACCTTAGGTAGCATAAATAATAATTGGTGTAATTTCCCATAGTACAAAATCAATCCCATTAAGCTAATGGAAAAAATTTTATATTACTCAGACCTAATTCAATTCCCTATCATTCCGCTGTTGAAAACACTTATTTTTAGCTCTATAGCTCCACAGGAAGAAAGAAAAGCATGGCTGGTTCATGTAAAATAGCCTTAGGACTACTGACACCTCTATGCAAAAAAGCAAGCAAAAAGAAAGAGAGAGAGAGAGGAGAGAGAGAGAGAGAAGTGCTTTTAATTTTCTGCAATAAATAGCAACCACTTTAAATAATTTCTAGTCTAAAGTAAGTTGTACCCAGAACTATACAGAAAAAGACACTGGTGTGAGTGCGTGCATGTGTGTGTGTGATGCTCACAAGCAAAATAAGAAAGGTTCTCTAAAGGGACAATGGATCAAGGTTAGAAGTGACAACAAAAATTGTAGTGATAAATTATTTGCCTAGACATATCTAGTAACACCAAAAGTCAAAGGCAAATTTTCTCTCTTGTAGCTCACAGGACATTCACATCTCCCAACTAGATAAAAAAAATTCTCTACACGTGTCCACCTTATCTCTACTATTTTAGGCTGTTGCAACTGACTCTACTAACCAATAACCTCTGCCATATAAGACTTATAATGACAATAATCAATCTATGACACACTCTGTAGCTGAAAGCAGTAAGTTTAAAGATATGATTAATTTAAAATAAAATTAGACTTTTCATCACGTGTTTTACAGAACAAAGTCTCCATGGAAAAATGGGAAAGGAAATAAGAAACCATTCAAAAACAGTATATCCAAGTCAACACATTATATTAAGTCAAAATTATAGAACTCAATATCAAAGATGGGGCACAAGATTAATGTTTCAGCAAATTATTTCAGGATTTATGCATAAAATCCTTGACAAGGGCTAAAAGGCCTGAAGGATGTCGGCATCTCGAACATGTTGACTCCATTTTCCATATATAGTCACGCTAGCTTCCACTGAGATCCCTGAACGAGCTAAGCTCTTTACCACCACTGGACCTCTCTTCATGCTGATTTCCACTACTGAAATGTTCTCCTCTTCCCCTGATCCCCTTCTGGCCTCCCTAGTCATATGGCACTTCTATTCATTCCTCAGGTATTCTTTCTTGAAATCTGTATTTTTAAAAATTTATACTTTTGTTCAGCTTATTGAGATATTATTGATAGGTAACATAAGGAAGTTTAAGGTGTATTACACGATAATTTGATACACGTATACACTGCAAAATAATTACCACAATATGGTTAGCCAACACCTCAAATCTGAAGTTAATTAAAATCGACTTTCTTAACAACTTTTAAGTATAGAACAGCATTGTTGTTTACACTCATAAAGCTGTGCCTCGGATTCCCCAGGGCTTGATTCATTTTACAGCTGAAGTTTGTATGCTTTGACCAACATCTCCCCATTTCCAAAAGCCTAAGCCACGGCAAACACTGTTCTGCTCTCATTTCTACTACTTTACCTTCTTCAGATTCCACAAAAAAAGTGAAAACATACATTACTTGTCTTTCCTTGTTTGACTTTCTTCACTTACTATAATATAATGTTCTCAAGGCCTATCTTTGCTGTCAGAAGGGGAAAGATTTCCTCCTTTTTCATGGCTGAATAATACACCATTGTGTACAGGTCCCCCATCTGCAAATTTTCTATATCAATTTACTGAGAATGGACACATCTGTTGTTTCCATGTCTAAGCTACTGTAAACAATGTTGCAAGGTACATGGGGTGCAATATCTCTTCAAAAATAGTGATTTTTCCCCCTTTGGGATAAATACAGAGAAGAGGACTTACTGGATTACATGGTAGTCTTATTTTTAACTTTTTTAAGGAAACACCATCCTATTTTCCACAATGGCTGTACCACATTACATTTCCACAAAATACACAGGGCTTCCCTTTCCTCCACAAAGTCATTAAGACTTATCTCTAGTTTCTTTTTGATAACAATTATTCTAACAAGTGTGAGGTCCTATCTCATTGTGGTTTGGTCTGCATTTCCCTGGTGATTAGTAATTTTGAGCATCTTTTACATTATCACATACATCAGATTCTTTGCTTTTGCTTCGGTTTTTTGTTACTGAGTTACGTAATCTCATATGTTTTGGGTATTAATTCCTTATCAGGTTGACAATTTGTAATATTTTCTCCCATTTTGTAGGTTGCCTTTTTCATTTTGTTGATTGCTTTAGTTTGATGTAATCCCACTTCTTTATTTTTGCTGTGGCTGCCTGTACTTTTGCTGGCATATTTAAAAAGCCAGGGCCAAAACCAATGTCAACGAGTTTTCTCCTATATTTTCTATAAGTAGTTTTACATTTTCAGGACTTATATTTAAGCCATTAATACATTTTGAAGTAAATTTAGGCCAGTGGGGTACATGTCCACTTTTATTCTTTTGCAAGTGAATATCCAATTTCCCCAGCACCACTTATTAAAGAGACTCTTCTTTTCCCACTGAATATTCTTGGCTCCTGTATCAAATATTAGTTGGCTATATGTGCAAGGGTTTGTTTCTAGGTTTTCAATTCTGTTCCATTGACCTGTACTTGTTTTTATACCAGTACCATACTGTTTTGATTACTATAGCTTTGAAGCCCGGAATTGTGATTCCCCAACCTTTGTTTTCTTTTTTCAGAACTGCTTTGGCTGCTTGGTACTACCGACATTCTTCACCATGTTAAGTCTTCCAATCCACGAATATAGGCATCTTTCTACTTACTTGTTTTCTTCAACTTCTTTCACCAATGATGAAATTTCCAGCACACTTATCTTTCATCTCTTTGACCTTGGTTAAATTTATTCCTAGGTATTTAATTATTTTTGATGCTACTGTAAATGGGATTTTCTTTATTTCTGTTTTGGAGAGTATGCTGTTACATACAGTATACAAATGAGATTTTATATCCTAAAGTTTTACTGATTAAAAAAAAATTTCTAACAGGTTTTTGGTGGACTCTTGAGGGTTTTCTGTACATAAAATCCTATTACCTGCAAACAAAGACAATTTTACTTTTCTGATTTGGATGCATTTTACTTTTCTCTAGCCTGGTTATTCTGGTTAGGCCTTCCAATACTATAACTAGGAGTCATGCAAGTGGGTACATTTGTCTTGTTCTTGATCCTGGTAGGAAAGCTTTCAATCTTTCACTGTTGAGTATAATGACAGTAATGGGTTTGGCAATGTGACCTTTATTATGTGAGGTACAGTCTTTCTATACCTAATATGCTGAGAATTCTTTATCATGAAAGGTTGTTGAATTTTGTCAAATGCTTCTTCTGCATCTATTAAAATGATATGATTTTTATATTTCCTTTTGCCAATGTGGTATAGGACATTTTTGTTTTGTGTATGTTGAACCACTCTTGTACCCTAAACATCAATGTACCCACTTGATCAGGAGGTGTGGGCCTTTCTAAGTACTGGAATTAGGTTGGCTACTATTCTTTTGACGAACTTTGCATCTATGTTCACTGGGGATATTAAGACTATAATTTCCTTGTGGTTTCCTTACCTGGCTTTGGTATCAGAGAACGCTAGTTTTGTAAAAGAAGTTTGGGAGTGTTCCCTCCTCTTCAATATTTCTGGAAGCATTTCAGAAGGATTGGTGTTAATTCTTCTTTAAATGGTTGGTAAAACTGACCAATGAAACCACCTCAGCTTTTCTTTGTTGGGAAGTTTTTGGTTATGTATTTAATCCCCTTATTGTTCATTGGTCTGTTTAAATTTTCTATTTCTTCACGACTGATTCAGTGTTTGTAGGCTGTATGCTTCTAAGAGATCAAGTATTCTAGGTTACCCAAATTGCTGGCATATAAATGTTCACAACAGGCTCTTATGATCCTGGGTTATTTCTGTTGTGTCAATTGTTATATTTCCTCTTATATTTTAATTTTGAGTCTGCTTTCCTTTTTACTTAGTATAATTAAAGGCTTTAAAATTTTCCTTTTCAAAAATCCAGCATTTAGTTTAGTTCTTATTTCTATAGTTTTTTTGGTCTCTGTTTTATTTTTGCTATGATCTTTAGTTTTTTGTTTTTGTTTTTTTTTCCTAGTTTTTAAGGTACCAAGTTAGGCTGTTTATTTGTGATCTTTGTTTTTTAATGTAGGTGTTTATCACTATAAAATTCCCTATTAGAACCACTTTTGCTGCATCCCATAAGTTTTGGTAATTCTGTTTCTATTTTAGTTTGTTTTTCCTTTTGGCCCTGGCTGGGAGCATAAGTGGATAAGGCACCGGCCTGCAAACCCAAAGGTCGCAGGTTCAATTCCCCAGCCAGGGCACATAACAAGGTTGCAAACCAGATCTCCAGTTAGGTCTGTTGCTGAAGGCAGGTGAAAAGCAACCATACATTGATATCTCTCCCCTTCTCTGCCTCTCTCCCTTCCCCTCTTCTTGAAAATAATGAAATAAAATCTTAAAAAAAATTTTTTTTTCCTTTTGATTTCCATTTTGACTCACTGGTTGTCCAGAAGTTTGTTGTTTAACTTCTACAAATTTGTAAGTTTTCCAGTTTTCCTCCTGTTATTGATATCTAGTTACATACCACTGTGATTGGAAAAGATACTTCATATGATTTCATTTTTCTTAAATTTATTAAGACACACTTTGTGGCCTAACATATGACCTATCCTGGAGAATGTTCCATTTGCCCATGAGAATGCGCATTCTGTTGCTGTTGGATGAATGTTCTCCAAATACCTGTTAGGTTCATGTGATATAACATGTTGTTTCGGTCCAATGTTTCCGTACTGATTTTCTGTCTGGATTTTCTTTCTGTTGAAAGTGGGGTAGTGAAGTTCCCTAATATTATTATATTGCTGCTTATTTCTTAGAAAACTGCCTTATAAATTTAGGTGTCCTATGGTGGGTACGCAAATGTTATACCCTCCTGATGAAGTGGCTCCTTTATCATTTGTCATCTAATTAACTGTTTTCTGGTTTTTGTAGTTTCCCTATTTCCTTTTTCCATTTTGCTGCCTTTGTGAACTGATTTTCGACAGTGGTATGCTTGACTCCCTTCTCATTACCTTTTGTGCTTGTACTGTAGGATTTTGCTTTACAGTTATTATGAGCCTTACGTAAAACATTGTATAGGTATAATAGTCTATTTTAAGATGATAACATGCCTTTCATTGTATACCAAAATTCTATCCTGTGGTTCCCTTACCCATAATTTTTTATTTCATAACTTACTCCTTTTAAACTGTAGCTATAGTTATTTTAATATTTTTATCCTAGATCTTTAATCTAGAATTAAGTGATTAACATACCACCATATTATAAGAGTATTCCAAATTTAATTGTATACTTACATTTACTGACATGCTTATATTTTCATACATTTTCAATGGTATTGATTGGCATTGTTCTATTTCAGCCTGAAGAACTCCTTTCATCACTTCATGTAGGAAAAATCTAATGGCAATGAACTCCCTCAGCTTTTGTTTGTTGAGGGAAGTCTTTTCCCTTCCTTCATTTCTGAAAAAATAACTTGGCCACATAAAATATTCTTGGTTGGCATTTTTTTTTCTTTCAGCAGTTTAAATATATCATCGCATTCTCTTCTGGCCTACAAAGCTCTTGCTGAGAAATCCACTTACAAACTTGGAGGTTCTCTTATATGTAAGAAATAGTTTTTCTTTTACAGTTTTTAAGATTCTTCTTTGGTATCTTTAATTTTAGACAGTTTTATTATAAAGTGTCCCTAAGCAGGTAGTTTTGGGTTGATATTTTATGATGATCTATTACCTTTATGAATGTAAATGTCTAAATATCTCTGCATATTTAAGAAGTTCTCAGACATTGCATTTAATAAGCTTCCTGCTCCTTTCTCTTTTTGCTTCTTCTAGGGGTCTAATAATGCAGACTGTTTCTTTTAATGATATTCCATAGTTCATGTAGAATTTTTCATTTATTTTCATTCATTTTTCCTTTTTTCTCCTCTGACTGCACAACTTCAAATGACCTATGTTAACTATTTCTTTCTTTTGTTTGGTTTAGTCTATCATTGACGCTCTCTACTGAATTCTTCAATTCAGTCAATACATTCAAATCTAGAATTTTAAAAAACTGTTTCTGTTTCTTTGTTGAACTTTTCATTTGTTCATGCATTATTTTCCAATTAAGTTATCTGTTTTTTCTTGGAGTTCAGTGACTTTCTTGAGGAGGATGGATTATTCTGAACTCTTTCTCAGACAAGTCACAACTATGCATTTCTTTGGGGCCAGTCCTTAGACTCACATTTCCTTCAGTTTCCATGATCGTTTTAGCCTTATACTGGTATCTGTGTATTTGAGAAAGTGAGCACCTCTTCCAGTCTTTACAGATTAGCTTCTGTAGTCAAGCCCTTCAACAGAAGTCAGTCTATGGTAGTCAGCGTGGTGCTGGGTCCACCTGGAGCCTGGGTTCCCAGTGGCTAACTGGAAGCCTAGGGCCACAGGAATCATCCACGGTCATGAGAGCCCCCCAGGGGCACCCCTCACAGGAGCTGACGAGGGATGCAGAAGCTGGTAGACTTTGGGGTCTGGGTTTGCAGGAACTCAGAGGGAGCACCTAAGGCTACAGGAGTTGGCCTAGCGCTGGGATCAACCAACTCTGGGGTAAATGGTGAAACTGAGTGTTAACGTGTTTGTTCTTCTGTACCCATGGGGAAGGTGTCTCACTCTGAGCCAGGCTGCCTGGGCCTGGAGGATGGGTGATGGGAATAGTGTGAATCTATCTTTCCTACCCTCCTCAGTGTGTTTTATTTCCATGCTTCATGCAGGTGCTCTAATATTTCACATGAATCCTTGGCTCCTCTGAAGGTATTCACATGCAGGGGTGGTTGCTTAAATTGATGTTTCTGGCAGGGGCAAAATTTTTTTTGCCACCTTTTTACTGACATCACTCTCACTCCTCAGGTCTAAAATACACCTCACAGCAACGACTGCTGCCCATTAGCCAGGCTCCCTGTTATAAATTTTCATTTAATACTATAGCTTTTGTTAAATATTAGATATAATTAAATTATTATTTTCTTAATGTGCCCTCTCATCAATGTGGTATTACATAAAAGGACTGAATACATCCTGTTATGTATTTATTTTGGCCTAGCGGTCATGAAAAGTTTACTGATTGCCCTGGAACCAGAACAGTTTGGGAACCTCTGCCCCTTTATCAAAGCAAATGGACTTTTAAAGAGAAGTTATAAGGTAAAATCTAGCATTTCGGTTTGGGTAAATTTCTAGTATTTTTTCATTCCATGCATGTGAGACAACATAAATAAATGGCTTTTGAGCTCTCTCTTCTTTATCTCAGGTCCTTAGCTGCTTCTAATCTGCTACAACACTCTGGGATCCAAGGGAAATCACCCATGAAGTGATCACAATTATTCATGCAAAAAAAAAAAAAAAATTTACTAAAAAAGAGAAAGATTTTCAACTGCAAAAATACTACCACTGAGTAGCCACTCACTTCTTATCCTATCTCTATACCTGTCATAGTTTAGAATGTTGCCCTACATATAAGCAAATATTGCTATTTTAAAAATAATTAAATAAGATCTTCCATATGCATAATGAGCATTTGCTCAAATGTGAGCATTGGGATTTATTTCCTGCTATTTTGAACCATGCTGTCAGTGTTCAGATGGGATTTACAAGTTAGTACTATTTCACACTTCATTTCATCTACAAGTGAACACCATATTTTCATTTGGTATTTTTTATTAGCTTACAGTTCAGTTTAGTTCTAGTCAATTAAATATACAGTGCCTTCTAAGTTTAAAGCTCTGTTTATAGTACTTCCTTAAGAAGCTGAGATGGAAGGGGAATACTACAGAGGATATGATGCCTCTGACCTAAAGAGCAAGTAAAAGATACTCAATTTTAAATGGAAAATTTGGGGCAGCATAAAGGAATAATCAACTTGGCAAAATTATAATTGGTAATTAAAAAGAGGCTCTGGTATTAGTGTAAAATGAAAACAAAGCAAAGCTCTGGTACTTCTTATGTTTTAAAAGAGAAAACAAAGATGTAATTATTAGCAAAATGCATCAGGGAAGGATCCAAAGCTAAACATAGGTAGAATGAGGAGCTGCCATAGCAAAAAAATTCCTTCACACTAATGACACCCCAGAGGAAGAAGTCACTTTCTTCAAAACTCAATGTGTAAATTCTTTCAGTCTAGTACTGAGAAACACTCTACCTAACATTATCCTAGGGCCTACAGACTTAACAAAGCATGCTGTTGAAAACCACCAATGTAGGAAGAAGAAACTACATGGTGACTCAACAGGCCCTTTCACAAAGATCTTACTTTATGCCATACTTAATAAATTGACTTTTCCCCACTTATTGGCTTCAAATTAAATGAATTCATTTAACTTTCTTCAGGAAACCATTTCAATTTATCTTTATTTTCAATCCAAAGAAGCTGACATCTACTAAAAGAGCTCTCATCTTAGTTCTAAGACACATGAACACTGGCATGTTACAAATGCTATGTCGGGAGGATCCTGCCCATTGACACTTCCCTGAATCGTGATTGGGAAGAGGGTATTTGTCCCCACCATCTGTACATGAAATCTCCACAAAACAACCAGGCCAAAATATTTCTATTGTTTGCATGTCACGTCATGGGCACACAAAAGGCTGTGTGTACTTTGCAATTATTTGGATAAAATGAGAGGAAAACACTCTTAAATTACACAGATCCAACTAAAATATGAGTCTAACTCCTTTTATTGCATTTCACTTTCTGTGCTTCACTGATATTCCATTTACTTGAAATCTGAAGATAAGACCCACCACTGAGCTTACAACTTGCTTTATTGTGATACTTGACTTGTTGTGATACTTGCGTTACTGCAACACTTGCTTTATTGCAGTGGTCTGGAATGGAACTCGCAACATCTCCAAGGTGTGCCTTTATGTATATTTTCCCTGTTAAAGAAACTCTCAGGTTAGATGCTCTTCCACATCTGGAAATTATTGGCAGCTTTGAACCATGTTGCTTCATCACAGTAGGACTTCGTCCCCAGCAAGAAGAGCTGTAGAATCTACTTAATAATACAGTTTAATCCATCCCTTAGTGTCTCAGAATTTTAGTACTAGAGGATTTACTGCAACAATAAAAAAACAAAACAAAACAAACAAACAAAAAAGACCTAGAAATAAAATGTTCTCCAGCCCAATTTTACATAGAGAGAAGGAAATATATAAGCATAATGTAAATGTAATTGTCTTATCTCTTCAGGAAATTAGTAGCCAAAAAAGTTCACTCCTCCAGTTTCTACTTCAGTATTAATGGGTTGAGCCATTCCTACTTGGAACAAGTCCCTTTAATACAACCTGATCTACTTCCCAGCAGTAATTCCGCTCCCAGGAATTGCCATGGCTCATTTAGATAGTACAGTGAGTTTCCTCTATAAGTGTGCTCCTAAAGCTTACAGAATTTAAGATATAATGGGATATGAAGGTGTTTATCATGAGGTAGAATGGAACTCTGAGCCAAAGCAAAAGGAGCTAGATATCACGAGCAGAATGAGAACAGAAACCTTTATTTTTCTTTCAAGCATACTGGGGAAAAAAACTATTCTGTAAGATTTAGTAAAAATGTAAGTTTTTAAAGCAGAAGTCACTCTTCACCTTACAGTAACTTAAGAGAACAAAATAACATTTCAGACACAGAGGTGACGATGAGCAAGCGTATCTTTCATCACTGCCCCTTGCTACCTTTCCACATAAAAGTTTGGTTTAAGAGTTATGATTTACCTCATCCCATAAAAAATGGCATACATTTTGCAAGAGAAACTCTGTCAGAAGAGTAGCAATCAAAATCCTTTTACGGAATTTAAAGATTTGAGGAAGGAACAGTAAAGGCCAACAAAAATTAGGAAAGGAGAGAGAGAAAAAACAATTAACATGCTAGAAATACATTTGGTTTAAATTGGAGCTTACATTTCTGATAAATATTATGAGCCATGGTAATAAAAAAATCCTCCCCTCATTCCAAACTCATGAAAAATATTGCATATAAGAAGATAACAGCTAGGTTATCAAGCATGAGCCAAAGGGGAAGTACCAATAATGAAGAGAGGAAAAAGCATTGATGAGAGATTATGTGGAAATGGTTCATGAGATGTAAAAACCTGGGTTCTAGGCATTAACAGCTAAGGACTAGGGAGGAGATTCCAAGATTCAGGTTTGGGGGAAATGGAAATAATCTATGTGTATGATGCTAAAGAAAGTCATAAAGTTTGGATCAACCTGTAAAATAGGGACCAAAAATACTCACCCTACCATCCTAACAGAGCACTGAAAAGTCCAGACCTAAGATGGGGAAAATAATCACTCAAGAGAAATCATTGGTACATGAAAGATACTTAGAATTCCAAACACAGAAACTCACAATAACAACTGATGGAGAAATGGCGAAATACATAGTTTCAGAAAAACTCAAAGTTAATCTAAAGAAATAAGTCTCCCAAGGAAAGCAGCTCCACAGAAAGTGAACACATAATCAGTGATTACAAACCATATAAGAAAACAAATCCTCACAAAAAAAAAGGTTAAGAGTTACCCCCCACCAAAAAAACACAAAAAAAACAGATTCCAGTCAAGACGGCAGAGTAGGTGAATGCTGTGCTTGCTTCTTCCCACAACCATATCAAATTACACCTAAGCCATAGAACAATCACAGTTTAGAACCACCTGAAGAGTAAGTGAACAAAACTCCTAACTTTTTTTATAACTAAGGATATAAAAAAGAAGCCATGTAGAAATTGAGAGGAGGAAGAGAGATGCCAAACAAGCTAGTACCACATCTATGTGTGGTGGTTAAGGACTGGGAGTGAGGACTGGTCAAGACAGCAACATAGGGAAATGCAATACTCACAACCTCTCATACCTATATCAAAACTATAACTAAACTGCAGAACCGTCATTCATAACTGCCTGAAATTAAGCTGAAAAGAAGTCTTACATTAAGAACATAAAAAGAAGCCACATTAAGACTGGTAGAATGGGCGAGGATGCTGGATGGGCAAAGACACAGAACGGGCTGGTCCCCATCCATGTGTTGCAGATATCAGGAGGGATATCTTGGCTGAGAAGATTCCCACTGAAGAGTGAAGGGTCCAGTCCCCAATCAGCACCTATAGCTCATGATCTAGTGCCAGGAAGAGAATTATCTATAACTTCTGGCTGTGAAAACTAATAGTGAGATGAGGGGCCTCTGGAGTCCTAGGCATTCCTATTAAAGGGCCCCTGCATGGACTTACCCAGAGTCACACTGAGCTTCAGCCCTGGGGCAGCAGCTCCAGGGGCGACAGGGTCATAAAGGTCAGAATGAATTACCAAGCTTCAAGTCAAAGGCTAGAGGGACGGCTTCCTCCCAGACAGAAGTGCTGGTAGAGGCCACTGTTCCTTTGCTAAGCTCTTCCCCTCAGAGCCAGGAAGTGGTCACCACATCCCAGTCTCCATCAACTTGGCTACCACTAAAATGCCAGGTTATTCCCCAAAGCCCCACTCCACCCAACTTGTGGGCCCACCAAACTTTTTCCAGTGGCTTTTCCACATAGATGGCCTGTTGCCTCATGCTTCAGACTTTCCTGAAATTTCTCAAACAAGCAGCATCTGGTCTCAGTGTGCCTCATACCTCTTAACAAGGGGCTTCAGGCCTGGTACCAGCAACAGCCAGCCGTGGTTTGCAGCTTGGGCTCCTGGGCACCTCTAAGCCCAACATACATAGCAGCATCTGGAGATTTTTCTTTGGCTCATGCCAGGGGACCCTAGGCAGTGGATGTGACCTTGCATCTCCCAGGAGGCCCCAGAACTAGTATACATGGTAGACAGCTTCAGACCACACTGGACTATCCTGCTTTGTAGGGTCAACTCCTGCAAAGCAGCTCCTCCTCTGTAGTCACAGTTGGTTCATGCAGCTGATTGGGCTGGGGTCCAATCTTCCCAGTGACATGACAATAGCAATCAAGGCGAAACTACAACAGGACAACATGCAGGGCCCACACAGGAGGAGCACCTGGTGCAACCATTTGCAACGGTTTGTGTGAACAGGGAGGCTGCACCACCGTACCCTGTAAGATAGCCACTGCACAAGGCCACTCTGCCAAGCGTGGTAGGTATAGCGGCTCTGACTAATACACAGAAACAAACACAGGGAAGAAGACAAACAAAGACAAAGACACAGGTCCTAAAGGAAAGAATAGGAGAAATCTCCAGAAAAATTAGTAAATGAAATGGATGCAAGCAAATGACCAGATACAGAGTTCAAACAATGGTTATAAGGATGATAAAGGAACTTCGTGAAAACTTCAACAGCATGAAAAGGACTTCTGGCCAAGATGGAAGTGTAGGTAGACATGCTGCATTTCCCTTCACAACTAAGGAATATATCTACTCAAAACTATTTAAAAACAATCAAAAGATTACAAAAAAAAATCAAACTGAAGACAGGTCCAACAAAGAATTAAAAAAGAAATACTCATCTAGACAGGTAGGAGTAGGGGAGCTAGGGCAAGGAGGGATGGGGTGTGGTGGCACCAGCGGCACTGGCAGCAGCAGCAGCCCCAGCAGTGGTGGTTGCCCTTTGGCAGTAGCACTGGCTGAGGCAGCAACAACTGGCTGTGGAAAACAGTGGAGGCTGGGGTGTGAAAGAAATTGCCTGTCTCTCAGCAGAGTCTCTTTAGCAGAAAAAGTGCAAGTGCTGAGCAGGCAGTATTGTTCTCTCTTGGACTCTTCCTCAACATACAGCACCACAACAGGGTGAAACAGGTCTGACAAATATCTATGGCTCCTCCCTTTACAATCAAGTGGTGCAATGGCTCTACCTAAGACACAGAGGCAAACGCAGGAGCCTGTCAAGTTGAGGTGCAAGAGAAGTATGGCCCAACAGAGGGAATAGATCAAAGTTCCAATGGGAGAACTAAGCAAAAAGGAGATAGCCAACCTAACAGATGAAGAATTCAAAAAGCTGGTAATAAAGATGCTCACAGACTTGACAGATATTCTTGATTATGGCAAACACGGAAAGGAAGAAGGGAAGGCTATGCTCAGTGAAACAAAGAAAAATCCACATGAAACCAATGGTGAAGGGAAGGAAATTAGGGTCCAAATCAATGATTTGGAACATAAGAATGAAATAAATAGTCAAGTAGTACTGAAGAAATAAGAACTGAAAAAAATATAAGGAGAGTCTTGGGAACCTCTGGGACAACTTTAAACACGCCAACATCCAAATTGTGGGGATGACAGAAGGAGAAGAGGAAGGGCAAGAAACTTAAAACTTGTGTGAAAAAATAATGAAGGAAAAGTTTACCAAGTTGGCAAAGAAATAAGACATACAAGTTCAGGAAGCACAGAGTCCCAAACAAACTAGACCCAAAGAGGACTATACCAAGATATTTCATAATTAAAATGCCAGAGGTTAAAAAGAAAATCTTAAAAGCAGCAAGCAAAAAGATGAGAGTTACCTACAAAGGGGTACCTTTAAGACTAGAAGCTGATTTCTCAAAAGAAACTTTGTAGGTAAGAAGGGACTGGCAAGAAGTATTCATAGTGATGAAATGCAAGGACCTACAACCAAAATTACTGTACCCAGCAAAACTATCATTTAGAATGGAAGGGCGGATAAAGTACTTTCCAGACAAAGTAAAGCTGAAGGAATTCATGATTACCAATCCCTTGTATGAAATGTTAAAGGGACTTATTTAATAAAAAGATCAAAACTATGAACATTAAAATGACAATTCACAACTATCAACAACATGTCAACGGAGTGTTATAAGAATGTCATTATTAAGAAGACAAGGTAAAGAAGAGAAAGAATTAATCTAGCCACAATTGCTTTCATATGTATAGAAAAGACAGCTCCTGCTAAAAATAAAGTTCAGCTATTTTCCCTCTTGACAATAACTTATATGTGACATTGATGTATACATCACAAATATTTTCCATAGCAACTAATCCTAAATACATATCTTTTATTTATTTAATTTCCTAGAAAAGTAAATGACATAGAAAAGATAAACTCTGAATCTAAACAATATTCTACCTGTCTTGAAGCTCTAATCTGTATGAAAGATGAACAATATAAAGCCTATTTTTAAAGAAATCACTTATTTGGCAATATATCGCCTTAGAATACTTACTTTGAGGATGAAGTAATTTAATAGAATTAAAGAAACATTTACTTAGTACCAATGGAATTCCTTAGGTGTTGAGGACAAAAAAGTATCTTTGTTACGTTAATGAGGTGATTTCTAGGCCCTCCCCAACAGAGAAAGAGAATTGCCAGGAGAACCAACCACCTGGTTAAAGATTTGGAATTTTCAGGCCCAACCCTGGACCTCTGGGAGGAAAGAGGAGCTGAAGACTGCATTCAATCAGTAACAGCCAATGGATATGTAACAGAGCTTCATAAAAAACCCTGGGTGACTTCTCACTGTTGGCCTTTTTCAGGAAAGCTTTCATGTTGAGTAAGTATGCTTTCACTTGCCACTCTGCCTGGCCCTAAGCTCCTTTGTTCAGGACCCTGTCCTACATATCTCTTCCTCTGGCTGTTGCTTCATATCCTTTAATATTCTTTAACAGTAACCAGTAATCTAGTAAACAAAATGTTTCTCTGAATTCTCTGAGCTGTTTTAACAAATTAATTGAATCAAATCCATATAACAGTTGGTCAGAAGCATAGACAAGAGCCTGGGTTTTGAACTGTCAAATGAAGTTAAGTGTATGGGTGTGTGGGGGGCAGTCTTATAAGACTGAAACCTAAACGTGAGGAATGTGATGCTATCTTTGGGTAGTGTCAGAGCTGAGTTGATTTCTTAGATTTTGCTGGTGGCTGAGAATTGTTGTTAGTGTAAGGAACACTACACGTCTTGGAACTGGGTCAGGGAACCCCTATTTATTGGGGACTCAAGATGGGCAACACTTCTGAATGCCAAGCCTCTAGAAAAAGATAATAAAGTCTACAAATAAATGATTGTGATACAACTGGTAAATGCAATAGAAACACAGATATAATAAAAATTTCACTATCATTTGTAAAGCTCTATATAAAATCCTTTTCACATAAATACCTTTCCTCTTTTTTACTTAATTATTTTTATTTTCTTAATGGGGTCTTTTGAAGAATAGTTTTTAATTTTAATCAAGTACAATTTATTATCAATATTTTTATGATTAATATATTTTGTGTATTAAAAAGTCTTTGTTTATTCCAAAGTTTCCTGTCTTCTTCCAAGATTATGGTTTTACCTTCCATGTTTAGGTCTATGATTCATTTTGAATTAGTTTTTACCTATGGTATGGGGTCCTTACCTTATTTGTACCCTATAGAAATCAAGTTACCTGCATCATTTACACTAAAAAGATGAGCATTTTCTCATTAAATTACATTGCTAATTTTGACCTTTTATGTGTGGGTCTGCTTCTGTACTCTATTCTGTTCTATTATTTTGCATGTCAGTCTTCATGCCAATACCATATTTTTTATTTTGTAAAGATTTTATTTATTATTTTTAGAGAGAGGGGAAGGGAGAGAGGCAGAGAGGGAGAGAGACATCAATGTATGGTTGCCTTTCACCTGCCTCCAGCTATGGACCTGATTGGCAACCTGGCTATGTGCCCTGGCTGGGAATCAAATCAGTGATCTTTGGGTTCACAGGCTGGTACCTTATCCATTGTGCCACCAGCCAGGACCCCAATGCCATACGTTTTTGATTACCATCATTTTATAGCAAGATTTCAAATCAGGTACTGTAAGCTTTCCCACTATGTTCCTTTTCAAAATTGCTTTAGTTCTGCTGGGTCCATTGCAATTCCATATACTTTTTAGATTACAATTGGCACTTTCTACAAAACAACAACAACAACAACAACAACAACAACAACAACTACAAAAAGCCCCCGTGATTTTGGCTGGGATTGTGCTGCAAATTGAAATTAATGTGTGTGTATGCATAGGGGGGAGATAGGCATCTTAACATTTGACTAATTTAAATCACAAACTAGATATATCTGTTTAGATATTTAAAAATTTTCTCTCAGTAATGTTTTGTAGTTTTCATTACAGAGATCTACACATTTTTTTAAAAGTTCATTTCAAAGTACATTTTTTATGTCATTGTAAAAAATACTTTATAAAATTCCAGTTTCTTTTTGCTTGTTAATATTTAGAAATACAACTAAATTTTAAGGGGATGGATGTAATACAACAACAATAAAATTTAAAAAAAAAAAAAGAAAGAAAGAAATACAACTGAATTTTATATATTGTCCTGCTTAGACAATCATGGTCTGTGAATACAGATAATTCAACTACCTATTTTTGAATTTTATATTTTTTCTTCTTGATATATAGCTAAACTAGGATCTTCAATATGGCATCAAACAGAGGGGTAAAATTGGACATCTTTGTATCTTTCGCAATCACAGAAAGTGTTTAAGTGTAATCATTAGGTATGATGTTAGCTATAAATTTTTATATGTTCCCTATTTTAATTTTATTGTTGTTGTATTACATTCATCCCCTTTTTGCTCCCCTTTGTCCCCCTCCCCACCTGCTCCCTATTTATTGAGCTAAAGAAATTGCCTTCTATTCCAAGTCAGCTAAAAATTTTTATTATGCATAAATGTTGCCTTTCGTCAAAGGCATTATCTGAATGTATTGAGATAATTATATGACTTTCCTTTGTTGTTAATATAGTGAATTTAACTCATTTTTAAAAAATGCTAAATAAATACTGCATTCCAGAAATAAGCCTAACTTAGTTGTGATACATTAGCTTTCTTATTTATGTTAAATTCAATTTGCTAAGACTTTGTTAGAGAAATTTCTGTCAATGTTCATGAGGGAGACTGATCTGTAATCCTCTTTATATAATGTATTTGTCAGATTTAAGTGTGAGGATAATTCTGGCCTCATTAGATTAATTAGGAACTATCACCCCTGTCTTCTCAAAAAGTTTCCATAAATTTTTTAAAAAACTTTTATTAGTATTTATTTTATGCTGAATTTACTCCTGGGCAATAAGTTTTTGTTTCTTCAGTTTCTCCTAGGATATCTTTTTCTTCTGTGTAATCTCCTCTCTGGTTTCGGAACAATTTGCTCTTTTTCAATAGAACCACCTCAGTGTGGCAGGGAGTACTCATGTGTGGGTTAATTTGCCTATGAGCTCTGTAAATTCGGCGCTGTATCTTGTGAGCTTTGTTCACCAGGATGTGCTCAATGGCCAGTGAATCTACATCTAAACCTTAAGTCCAGCATTATC
Organism: Noctilio leporinus; assembly: GCA_004026585.1. NCBI lineage: Eukaryota > Metazoa > Chordata > Mammalia > Chiroptera > Noctilionidae > Noctilio > Noctilio leporinus. The sequence goes on along the minus strand of PVIW01004113.1, from coordinate 60,303 downwards.
CTCTGCATTTTTAACTATGTGCAGCAAAAAACTCAGCACTCTTTTTGGGCCACTGACCCTGTGACCAGCCTGGGTGCCCTACCAGCGCCGCTATTGTATCCACAGAATGGGACACATTGCTTCTTTAAAGTGACATCTTTTAGAAGCGTGGTGGCTTTTGGAATATGGATATGCCTGATGGCCTGGGCAGCTTCAAGAGTGTTCTTAAAGTGAACACAAAGATTTGAACCTCTTGATTTGCATGACTTTGTTGGGTTTTCTGAATTAAGTGAATAGCCAACCATTTTTAGAGGTTACCTCTGGTCGCTTTCAGGAAGAGGGGTATCATTTCTTACATGTTTGGCAGAATTCACTACTTAAGTCATCTGGGCCTGAAGTTTTCCTGTGGAAATGTCTGATTACAAATTTAATTTCTGTAATATATAGGCCTCATCAATTTTTAAAATTCCTTTTGAGCCAGTTTTGATAAATTGTATTTTTCAAGGGATTTGTGTATTTTACCTAGGTTATCATCTTTATTGGCATCAAGTTGTTTGAAATATTCTTAGTCTTTATAAATCCCTTTACAATCTTGAGTGACGTCCCCTCTTATTCTTTTTCATTCCAAATATTAGTAATTCATGTGTCTTTTTTCCCTTATCCCTTTCCTTTCTATGGACATATCAATTTCATCAATCCTTTGAAGAACAATGGCTGACTTTGAATTTTCTACAGTGTCTATTCTTTATTTCCTTGATTTCTATTATCATTATTATTTGTTTTATTCTATTTACATTGGTTTACTTTCTTCTTTCTCTAGTTCCTTAGTGTGGAAACTCACATCACTGAATTTGAACTTTCTTTTCTAGCATAAGCACATAAAGGTATAAATTTCACTCTAAGCACTACATAAGTTGCATAACAGAAAATTTCATATTTATATTTTCATTTTCCTTCCGTTCAAAATATTTTCTCATATTGCTGTGACTTCTTCTCTAAGCCCTATCTAGAACTATGTGGTTTAATTTTCAAACATTTGGAAGATTTTCCAAAATCTTATTACTAAATTCTAATAATTCCATTGTGGTCAGAGAACAATTTTGACATTTGGTCTTCTGAAATTTATTAAGATTTATTTTTATGGTCTACATTGGTGAACATCCAAAACATTTGAATAACATATATTCTTCAGTTGTTAGGTATACTATTCTATAAATACTAAATAAGTCAAGCTAATGATAATCTTCAGTTATTCTATTACTGTGCTTATATTTCTGTTCATTCTATCAATTTATGAGAAATAGGAGTTTATAACCTTTAGCAATGACTATGACTATGGATTTGTCCATTTTTCTCTTTAGTTCTGTTAGTTTTCTCTTTGTGAAATTTTGAAACATTAGGTGCGTACATATGACAAATTGCTAAGTCATTCTGATAAATTGTCCTCTTTATCATTACAATATGCTTTTATCTCTGGGAATACTCTTTGGAAGTTTCTGTTATCTGATATTGACAGCCATACCAGATTTCTTATGATTATTTATAATCATAATTGTTATAATACAACAATTATCTTTCTTCATTCTTTAATTTCAACAGACTTGTATTCATTATAATGTATATCTTGTAGGTAGCATGTGTTCCTTTAAAAACCAATTCTAATAAACTCTGTTCTCTAACTGAAGTTTTTGGTGCAGTTGGTTTTGACTAAATATGGAAATGCTGAATTTATCTCTATCATAAATTTATCCTTTATAATCTTTGTTCCTCTGTTGTTGCTGTCCTACCTTTCTTCTTCTGAGTTAATGAAATAATTTGTAGCACATTTTATTTTCTATATTAAATTTTCAGCTATTTAAATATTTATTTTTGTGGCTGACTTTTGGTGGTTGCTCTAAACTATGCATTTTAAATCATCAAAGTCTATTTACATGAAAAAATTATAAAACTTCACAACTGACACTTTATATTTTCTATTTCACAAAGCTAACAACCTTACAACAGTATAATTCAACCTATAAGCCCCCTAATATTTATGCTATTGTCACATCTTTTGTTTTTATATACAGTATAAATTTGAGCTTACAATGTTATTTTTGCTTTAAATGGACAGTTGCCCTTAAGGAGAATATGACAAAAAAAGCTTTCTATGTACATATATACTTATTTACAATGTCTGTTACTCAGATTGAATAATTTCCATGGATTTGTTTGAAGATTTCTGGACTTTTTACTTTTTCTTTTGATGGTTTTAATCTGTAATTGAGATCACCCAGTGAATTTTTCATTTCAACATCAGCCTTCAAATTTCCATTTTTAAAAGTTTTTTTTTTTTTTTTAAAGATTTTATTTCATTATTTCTAGAAAGAGGGGAAGGGAGAGAGGCAGAGAGGGAGAGAGACATTAATGTATGGTTGCGTTTCACCTGCCTCCAGCCACAGACCTGGCTGGAGACCTGGCTTGCAACCTGGTTACGTGCCCTGGCTGGGAATCGAACCAGTGACCTTTGGGTTTGCAGGCTGGCGCCTTATCCACTGTGCTACCAGCCAGGGTAAAAAGGTTTATTTTCTTAGATGAGGTTTCCTCTCTCTTCTATCATCAATATGATCCTTTTCTTTTAGTCTTTGAAGCATAGTCATAAGAGTGACTTTAAAGCCCTTTTTATTAAAGAATGCTTAATTTTTAAAAGATATTTATTTAGTTTTATTTTTAGAAATGGGGGAAGGGAAGGAGAAAGAGAGGGAAACATCAATGTGTGGTTGCCTCTCACGCACCCCCAAATGGGGACCTGGCTCACAATCCAGGCATGTACCTTGGTTGGGAATTGAACCAGTGACCCTCTGGTTCGCAGGCCAGCATTCAATCTATTGCGCCACACCAACCAGGGCCTTTTTTTTTTTTTTAATCTACTGTTAAATCCATTAGAACTTCTCTGAGTGATTTCTATACATGTTTTTCTTTACTATGGGTCATACGTTACTGTTTCTTTGCATGTCTGAGATCTTCCCAAACTCAAAGCCACCACTTATCTAAAACAGATACTTAAAGGTTATAATCATAAATGCTAGGAATGGAAAAGAACTATTAGGACATTCCTTTTGGTTTGACTAGGTCAGGATTATTCTAAATTTTAAAAAATCCATCATAGTATATTGCAGCTGATACACTGTAAAGACTGTATTCTGTTATTTTCTTCTGAAGAGCAATGATTTTTAGTTGAGTAGGCAATTCAGTTAACAGCTGATCTTGAACATGTGTAGGCTTTGGATTTATCCTTTGTTAGTGTGATCTGCTGAAAGCTCAGGGTTATTTCTCAGACCTCTCTACATTGACATTGGTGGGACTAATCCTCAATATTCTATCTCCACTAACGGCTTTATTAGGACTTTAACTTTTGTAAGACTATGTCTATAGTAGGCTTTATTGTAGGTCATGATCCCTACTCCTAAACCCTAGTTTTTCTGTTATCTTGGAAAAACATCTGAAGTTTCAACAAGGACTTTGCTACTCTGACTAGGCTGCAAGTCCAAATTCCCAGCACTGCTCTACCTCTAGTATCCCAGGTCCACTTGCATCCCCCTATCAGCCTGAGCCTGCTAAGGCTGGGGTAGCCTCATCCAGTGGAGGTGGACTCTGGTCCTCAGCCAAGAAGGCATGGATACCTGACTCCCAATTTATTCTCAGTATACTGTTTGTATATGTTACTTTTCTGATTTACTCAGAACACTTACAATAACAGAATCTAGGAAACTGAGAAGGTCACCTAGTCAAGGAACCATGTAATTTTTAAAACCACAGGGACTTGAGAGATTTAGGAAAACTTTTCATTTCAGAATGAAAAAACTACAGACCTGAAAAATTAACTGAGGTTGGATTTTCAGTTGTATCATGTTTTGTAAATATTCAACCTCCCTAATTTAAACATGTTTTCATTACTTCATTTCATTTGATCCTCAAAACAACCTCATAATGTAAGTCTAAGTATTATGATTCCTTTTTTATGGATGAGCAAACTGACTCAAAAGGTAAACATATTATTTGCTAGAAAGAGCATTTATAATACTCTTTTACTCAGGATCCTCTGATAGGAAAAGGTTATGGTTAAATGGATGGATTATTGCCCTGGCAGGTGTGGATTGAGTACCAGCCTGCGAATCCAAGTTCGATTCCCAGTTAGGGCACATACCTGGGTTGTAAGCCAGGTCTCCAGCCAGGTCCCCAGCTGGAGGTAGTTGAAAGACAACCATACATTGATGCTTTTCTCTTTCTTCCTTCCTTCCTTCCTCTCTCTCTAATAATAATGAGTAAAATCTTAAAGAATAAAACAAAATGGGGCGGAACAGTAACATATTGATCATGCCATATTAAAAAAAATTTTTTTTTAAAGGATGGATTACTATCTTCTAACATCCAAAGCTTGAGGGAAGTTTTACCCATTTACAGAATGAGATACTATCTTTTTAGAATTCTCTGAGGAACACTGAACAGGAAGATTCTGAAAAGATTCTTTAAAAGTCCAAAACTTCAAACACCTCTTATACTGGTGTATTAGTTAACAGATTTTCTTACAATGGCTATTGCAATTAGGTTAAGGCATTAGGTTACCTATGTGTAACAGTTAACCTTTTAACTGATTCATAAATACTTAGCAGAGGAAACCTGGGTTGACCCTACACTCCCCAGTAGAGGAAAAAATGAAAAGTAAGAAATACACCAGTAATCTCATTCCCTTCCCCTCTGGGAGAAAGGATGACCTACATTCTTAACTTCATCCTACACAGCACAGGGAATATTGTTGCACACAAACCATATTTTGATAGGGAGAGAGAAAGAATTCTAAAACCTGGAAAATAAAGGCACTTTGGGGACCTTTATCAGACAAGCTCAGTTTTTTACTTGCTATTTAAAAATTACTCCAGCCATTTCAGCCTTTTTTACATAAGATCAGTAGAGAGCATATATTTTTAAAATTTTTATTTATTATTTTTAGAGAGAAGGGAAGGGAGAGAAGCAGAGGGAGAGAAATATCAATGTATGGCTGCCTTCTACCTGCCTCCAGCCACAGACCTGGCTTGCAACCTGGTTATGTGCCCTGGCTGGGGAATCGAACCAGTGACCTTTGGGTTCGTAGGCTGGCGGCTTATCCACTGTGCTACCAGCCAGGGTTTAAAGAATATGATTTCCTCTGTTTCAAAGTTACATCTGACCCTAAATGGCTAAAAAGAGGAATGGGCTTGGGCTATAAGGGAGGAGAAAGGCAAGAAATGTTTAGAGTAATTTGTAACTGATTCCAATTTAGGTCACAAGAAAATAAAAATATTTGAGAAAAATAAATACAGTACACATGCCACATCTTGTGAAAAGCTGAGCATCATGGCTAAAGTACAGAAGCAGAAAGATGTAAGGAACTCTAAAATTACCATATTTAATGAACCACTGTTCTATAACAACTCAGGGCTCCAACTAAACTGTAAACTGTTAGTTCTGATGAGGAAAGATGTTAGAAACAGTAGAGATCACATAGTCTGTAAAGTGGAAAGCATAAGAAAGTTGATTATCAGGGTAGAAAAAGAGGCGGCAGAACTAAAGAGTAAACCAAGACCAGGGAGAAAGTCCAAAAGTCCCAAGGAATTGCTGATTATACATTAGATAGTATAAATTTTGCTTTATAATTTTAATTACAACCAGTCCCACAGGTGTTTATTTGTACAGCTATGCTGTACAGAATACCTTTTTATTCTTTTTGAAATACAAGTTTAGGACATTTTTATGTTAATTTCTTTAATTTTCTACAAAATATTTATTTATTTAAAAAAAAGATTTTATTTATTATTTTCATAGAGAGGGGAAGAGAGAGAGGCAGAGAGGGAGAGAGATATCAGTGTATGGTTGCCTTTCACCTGCCTCCAACTACAGACCTGGTTGGAGACCTGGCTTGCAACCTGGTTATGTGCCCTGGCTGGGAATCAAACCAGGGACCTTAGGTTCACAGGTTGGCGCCTTATCCACTGTGCCACCAGCCAGGGTTTAATTTCCTATAAAATATTTAAACCTTAGTATTTTAGTTCACTGTGAAAAATGCCTCCTACTCTACTTTATCAGTTGTCTAATGACTCTAAAGGCATTTGGTGGAAGTTTAAATAACTGTGGCTTTACAAAAAGTACAGATGTTCTTATATTGTTACTGAGCTATGATTTGCATAACTATTTTCAATTTTGTGGTTACTTTGGAGATGGTTATAAATCTGCAAGTGGGGTTTTTTTGTGTTTTTTTTTTTTTGATGCCAGCAACTGTACGCACAATAAATTTTTAAATGAAATACTGCAGGATATCAGGAGATAAAATAATTTAAAATAAAATGTTTTAATTATTCAGGATATAATAGGTTGAGCTCCTAATTATTCCATCCCTAAATAGCCCAAAGTTTTTCCAGTAACCATTTTGTATGGCTTTCTTAGTTCCAGGCATATTCTACTTCTCTCCCTTAACAGGCAAGAATTTTTTTTAGTGTCAGAATTCAGATTATATCACTGGATTTTTAGGTACATATAAAAATTTATTTTCTGTTTGTGGGATGTCAGATATTTCCTTAGCCAAAGGCCCCTCAGAAGCACATAACTTAGCTCCAAGAGGTCTGGATTTCTCTGCCAACTTGAACAGCTCCTTACCAAACAGCTATGGCTTCTCAAGCTTAAGAGCTCTTCTATCACTTCCCCTAACAAACCAGTTATCAGACTCGTCAAATTCAGTTTGATAAAAATTTTATTCCAAATGAAAAATTAGCCTTTTAAGCTTTACTTATAATGCTAACATAGGGTGAGACTATAGTAGGAGTCTGAATGCAGGCAGAAAATGAGTCAGTTCATCTAGAAACCTTGAAAGAAAAGCTCAAAACCTGACTTGATACTTAAAGATTTTTATGGTTATTAGAAGTGTTGTTCATTATTTTTCCTCTTCCTTAATCCTTTTTATCATAGGGAAGGGGTTAATATAAAAGTGGAATAAAAACAAACAAACAAACAAAAAAAAGCAATGGCTTTTTTTTCATTCACAGCATAAGGAAAAGAAAAACCAATGCGGGAATTGCCAATAAAAACGTTCCCTCACTTGAGAGCTAGCTAACCAACTCTTATGTTCCTACTGAATAATCACTGGCAGGCGACCAGGGAACAGTTTCACATCTCCCCAAACTCAAGGCCACCACTTATCTGAAACAGATACTTAAAAATTATAATCATAAATGCTAGGGATGGAAAAGAACTATTAGGACATTCCTTTTGGTTTGACTAGGTCAGGATTATTCTAAAAAACAAGACAGACTAGTACTTTACTGAAGAATTTTCTACACAAATGGGCCAACAGCCCCCTTCCTTGGGAAAAACGTCTTATTCTAGATTCAGATTCACTGATATGCGTGTGTTGGTCTCTTTTGCACATTGCATTGCCCTCATATTTCTTCAACATCTCAAATCTTCTGGCTATAATAAGCAAGTCCTTTTAATGAATCAATTATCAATAATTAAACAATGTAAATATTTAAAATATGGTGAGTCTTGCCATGATTATAAGAGTGAAGAATCCGACTGTCATTGCCAATAGCCAAAAGTAAGATATTGCCACTCTACTTTTAAATTTTGCTTAAATAATTTTGTTTTCCTACAAATCGATACCAGAAAATACATATACAAACTAATAACACCAGCTTTTAAGTGTTGCTCATGCCAGACACTGTTCTCAATTCTAAATATTAATAATTTCTTATGTTATTGCCATGAAAATTTTACGAAGCAGGAACAATTATTACCATTTTAAAAATGAGAAGACTGGGGCATAGAGAGGTTAAATGACTTGGTGATGTTGTGTCTTAATGAAGCTCATAAGTGATACAGTAAGAATTAAAACTCTTCCAGAAAGTATGTTCTTAGCAGTTGTCATAAGTCATCAGAGGCAGATATGCAAAACTACTTGGAAGGGGTAAACTTTCAAATTGACATTGGAATGAAGTGAAAAAACCTAGGCAGATGATTAGCACTACTTGTTCATTATATGGTGCACAGTCCCAACTATAGCAGAAAAATGTCTATTCCTTTGGTCAGCTGCATAGTGGAAAAGAATAGAAAGTTCACTGTATCAGAACCCATAATGTGTTATCCATAGGGTTTTGTGTATAATTATGCTTAGGCTAACTGTATGGTTTTCAATTGAGGTTTCATGAATCATTATTTTTATGCTAAACCCTAAAAATGTACATTTAAGAAAAACAGGGGTTTCAATTCACTATTTTAGATGAAAAGAACAGAATAGCTGTTGCTCCCCATGCTTGGTGGAACTACACGGATTATTTTACAGGGCATCGCAAACAGAGATTATCTGTTAAAAACCACCACTCTCTCAGCAGATTACGGATAAAGGACTAGGCCAAAGTGCTGAGGTAATTTCTCAAAAGGAGGGTATTAAACAACCATGATAAGATTGAAAATAAAAGATAAAAACAAGGGGAAATTTAAGTGCAAATTTAGCAAGGACAATTTTAACATTTTAAGTTGATAAATATGAATGACACAAAACTTGTGGAAAATCTAAAAACATCATGATGTCACCACCATAAATCCTGAGCAACTGAAAAAGGTGATAATAAGTGAGGCCATAGCCAGGTTTTTACACTATTTTTAGAACTTTTGTTAGAGTCTATTCAATTTCTATACTATTTACACAAATTTCTTTACACATTTTTAATTGTATGTTATTGACTATGATATTAGAGTTGTCCTGATATTTCTACCTTTGCCTGCTCTACCCAGCAACCTCCACTACTCCCTCAGGCAATCCCAGCGTTGGTCATGTCCATGGGTCGTGTATGTTAAGTTCTTTGGCTACACCACTTCCTATCCTGTACTTTACATCCCCATGGCTATTCTATGACTGCCTATTCATACTTTTTAATCCCCTCACTCTTCATCCATTCCCCCAAGTCCCCTATCATAATATGGCAACCATCAAAATGATCTCTGTATGCATGATTCTATCTCTGTTCTTCGTGTTTGCTTAGTTTGCTTTTTTAGATTCAATTGTTGATAGACATACATTTTTTTTTTTTGCCATTTTATTGTCCATAGTTTTGATTTTCTTCTTCTTAAATGAGTTTTTTTTTGTTTGTTTGTTTTTTTAACATTTCATATAATAATGGTTTGGTGAACTCCTTTAGTTTTTTCTTATCTGGGAAGCTCTTTCATTTGCCATTCAATTCTAAATGATAGCTTTGCTGGGTAGAGCAATCTTGGCTGTAGTACCTGCCTTTAATGACTTGGAATATTTCTTGTCAATCCCTTCTAGAATATGAAGTTTCTTTTGAGAAATCAGCTGACGAGTCTTATGGAAACTCCCCTGTAGGTAACTAACTGCTTTTCTCTTGATGTTTTTAATATTCTCTATATCTTTAACCTTTGCTATTTTAATTTTGATGTGTTTTGGAGTAGCCTCTTTGTATCCATCTTATTTGGGATTCTCTGTCCTTCCTGGGCTTGTATGTCTATTTCCCTCACCAAATTAGGGAAGTTTGCTTTAAGTAGTTTTTTTCAAATAGATTCCTAATTTCTTGCTCTTTCTCTTCTCCTTCTGGCACCCCTATGATTCAAATGCTGGGCCACTTGAAGGTGTCCCAGAGCCTGCTTATACTATCATCATTTATTTTGGATTCCTTTATCAACTTGTTGTTCTGATTGTTTTTTGGTTACTTATGTTCCAAATCATTGGTTTGATTCTCAGCTTCATCCACTTTAATGCTGTTTCCCTGTAAATAGTTCCTTCAGTAAGTGTATTCTTTGTTTCTGACTGGATCTTTTTTATGCTGTTGAGGTCTTCACTAAATTGCTTGGGCATTCTTATAAATGGTACTTTGAATGCTGCATCTGACAGATTGCTTATCTCAATTTCATTTAGCTCTTTCTGAAGTTTTGATCTGCTCTTTCACATTTGTCCCCTAGTTTGGACAGCTGCCCTGTATTTGTTTCTATGTATTAGATAGAGCTGCTTTGGCTCTGTGTCTTGGTAGTGTGGTCTAATGTAGTAGGTGTCCTGTAGGGTCCATTGGCACAGGCTCCTCTATCACCCAATTTGGGTACTCAAGGTGTGCCCTTCATGTGGGCTGAGTACACCCTCTTCTTCTAGTGAGCCTTGGTTGCTGTCGTCAGCTCAATGAGAGGGATTTACCCAGGCCTGCTGCTGCAAGGGCTAGATGTGACCACTGATCACCAATCTCTGCCCTCCATGGTGGAGGATCAACTGTGCAGGGGCAAGGTTGTGATACTTCGATGTGGTCTGTAGCTGTCCACTAAGTGGTGCAGGCAAGGTCAGCCCCAAACTGTGTTCCACCTGGGGCCACCCTGCCTGTGCTATAAGCAATCTGAGATGCTGCTACTTGTACTGGGCCTGGTAGATTCCTAGAAGAAGCCAAGCTGTGAACCTTATCTAGCTGCTGCTAGTGCCAGGCCTGAGGCTCCCTAAAGACATTTGTAACTTGTTTGATAGAATTTAGGAAGTTGTGAGGCATGAACCAAGACATTCATTTTTCCATTCATATGGAAAAGCAGCTTGGGTGGGCCCATAAATGGGGTGGGGTGGAGTCTCTGGGAATCTCCAGGGCAGGTCAAACAGGGTTATCCAGGTTGATGCAGAGTCTGAGATATGGCATCAGCTTTCTGGCTCTGTGAAGGGAGGGTTTAAAAAAAGAGACAACAGCTTCTGCTCACCTTGATGCCAGACACTTCAGTTTCTCCCTGTGTCCCATTGGTGCCTTTCAAGCTGCTACCCCAGTGCTGGAGCTCAGAAGGAGTAAATGTGAGTAGGTGACTCCATGTGTGGGTTTTTAAAGAGGAGCTGTCTGGGCTCCACAGTTTCCTCCACCAACTCAATTCCCACTTTTTTTTTCAGCCAGAAGTAGTGGTGACTTATCTTTCTGGCATTGCAACTCTAGGCTGGGGGGCCTAGTATGGGGCTGCGCTCCTTACTTCTAAGATATTCATCCTGAATTTTTATCCACCACACATGGTTATGGGACCAGCCTGTTCCATGTCTGAGGCCCCTCCTACTAGTCTGGATGCATGTGGTTTCTTTAGTTCTACAGTTGTCAGATTTTTGATAGTTATCTGTTACCTCAGGACCAACAGTCATCTCAATAAGCTGGACAATCTGCCAGAAGTTTTCAGAACTTTCAGAGATGCAACTGGATTACAAATACATATGCTCTAGTGGCCTTAAAAATTCAACGAAGAGGAGTCAAAAATAATTATTTGACCAGGAGTTGTTCCAATTTGTTCTAGGGTGTGAGAAATCCAAGTCATCAGTAAAAGGAGGTCGAGTGTGTCAGAGCTAGTAAACGGATGCAGAAGAAGAAAGCAATGAGAAAAAAGTACTGCGACTAAGAGTGCATGTTTGAAGAATAAGATGAAAACACTTACTTCATCTCCAGAACTTCCTCTAAGTGTTTCCTTCGCTCTGCCCGGAGATTGGTCAAGTGCGTTTCCTTTTCTGCCAGAGACTGCTGAGTAGAGGACAGCTTTGCTTTCATGGACTCTAGTTCCTGCTTTACTTTCTCCATGGCCATCAGTAACTCCTCCACCTGCGAGGAAAATGGACAAGAGCAAAACTGAACTTCTTGATCAGTTACAGTCAGAGGATGGGGCCATGGGCAACTCCTGGGTCCACAGAATTCAGGACGCACACCCATCTGTACACTTTCTGAATATCAGACATATATATCAAGAAGAATAGCAAATAATGAAATAAACCTCTGATCATCCCTCCACTGTAATTCTTTTCAGTTTTGGTCAAAGAACTTGATTTTCTTTTTGATAAATCCAAGGACATATTAGTTCAGGAAAGGACCTTCTGCCATAGACAATCCCTTTAAGAAATTTATTTAGATATGGCCCAGGAATTTCATGGAAATAACAGTATGATACAGGTAGAATATAAAACAAATTATAATCTATATTGATAGAAGAATTTTAGGAAATAAGAGACATATACTTGACTAAAAGATTTAATATAAACATAGGTGATTTTTCTGTTTATATCATTAAAAAGAACTTCTTTTTAAAAACCACTAAATCTGATAAGTTCTTGCTCTAAAGGTGGGAGGAATAAAAAGTATGTGTGATCACATCTGGTAGAGACAGAATGCTTTAAAAAGATCTGAAAAAGTATTCAGGAGATAAAGAAAGAATGCTAGAACATGAAAAACTAAGAGCTAGTTATATAGTTCATAGTCATTTCCACTTACTCTGGACGGTTCTCAAATCAGATTGAAACAAACATGTTCCTTTAAATTCAGAAACAGAAGATAGTTTTTGTTATTATCAAAAACTAACCTCAATGAGGTAATGAACCCGCTAACTGCACCAATCACATGAGTTTTTCAGGTTGCTGCTTTCCAAGAAATAATTTTGGTAACAATAAACCTTTGGGAGGTAGAGGTAAGTGAAGGCAGAGATAGGGGATCTGCCATTCATTGACACCTACAAAAACCCAATTTGTGTAATAGTAAAACAGCAGTCTGGACGCAAAATTGTAAGATACCAAATCAGAGTTGTTAACCTAATCAAAGTCTCCATGTTGATTGGTAACAGCTGCTGAACGTTGATAATAAACAGATACATTTTGTCTTTTGGCACCTGAATTATTTTTACTTTGCGTATCTTTTCAGAAGTGACCAAGTTAATGTTCTCAGCTAATAATAGCACTTTAAGTCCTAGTTGCTGTGAGAATGTCTGTTACGTAAATCTCAGATATGTAGTCCCATTAGCTTTACATAATCATGTATCACTGTCCACTGTTTTGAAAACTGTCAATAATGACTTCATCACTTTAATTAATATAAAATCTTATCTAAACTGAATTAAACTGATGTGCCAAGGTATGTTCTTATGACACAAAACCAGTAATACATAGCACCATTTATACAAGCTCTTATAAAGTGGGAGGTGTTCTTGTATGAACGTACATTGAACATCTCAAAAAATCTCCCTCCATTTCTTTCACTAACCCAGTCAAGAAATGGTACCATTTTCTCATATAACTTGGGAGACATATTTTGTACATATATAAGCAAGCATGTATAAATAACCTATTTCTCCTTTCTACACAACAGAAATTCCACTCTATACATACATAATATCTAAACATTTTGGTAAACCTTTTATTGAAATACAACATAAATACAAAGTACACAAATAATAAATGTACAGCTTGAGGAATTTTCTCAAAACAAATACATGTATATAATCAGCACAGACCAATAAACAAAACATTATCCAGTACCCCAGAAATCTCCTTTATATCTCCTTTCCAGACAAAGAGTAATTATTATTCTAATACTCTAGGTTAGTCTTGCCTATTTAACTTTTTACAAATGAAATTATATAGTATAAAATTCTTAGTCCTGGCGCATGGCACAGTGGAGAGGCACCGGCCTGTGAACCCAAAGGTTGCTGGTTAAATTCCCAGCCAGGGCACATAACCAGGTTGCAAGCCAGGTCTCCAGCCAGGTCCGTAGCTGGAGGCAGGTGAAAGGCAACCATACATTGATGGTTCTTTCCCTCTATGCCTCTCTCCCTTCCCCTCTCTCTAATAAATAAAAAATCTTAAAGAAAATTATTTTCACTGAGGGTTATGTCTATAAAATTCATCCATGATGGTGGGTATAATTATAGTTCTGTAATTCTCATAACTGCATGATATTTCCAACTTTTATACTGCCTCAACAGTAGATTGAATTAGTGGTCCCAATTAATCATTCCTTTATAGTAATAGCAGATATCCATATCACTGTCATGGCCTTGTGATGGACAAAATACCCCAGATTTTGGCTTAGCTATGTGACTTGCTTTGAGCAATGGGATGCTGGCAGATCAGACATAAGATGAGGCTTGCAATGTGCCTGATTAGTGCACTTCCACCACTGCCAAGGAAACTGTACTGAGTAGCTGTTGCCTCTCAGATGAGCCATGAGGATCACAGCCACCCTAGTCAGCACCCCTATGATTCGAATATTGGCATATTTCAAGTTGTCCCAGAGGTTCTTAAGCCTCTCCTTGTTTATTTTAATCATTATCCTTCATTCCGTACTGATTGGTGTTTACTTCTTCCTTACGTTCCCAGTCTTTGATTTGAACCCTGGCTTCCTTCCTTTCACCGTTGGTTTCGTGTGGATTTTCTTTCATTTCACTTAGCGTAGCCTTTTATTCCCTTTCCCATTTGCTATACTCAAGTATATCTGTCAAGTCTGTGAGCATCTTATCACCAATGTTTTGAACTCTGCATCTGTTAGGTTGGCTGTCTCCTTGTCACTTAGTTCTTCCACTGAAACCTTGATCTGCTCCCTCTTTTTGGGCCATACTTCTCTGTCTCCTCAACTTGAAAGACTTCTGTGTTTGCCTCTGTGTCTGAGGTAGAGCTGTCACACCTGCTACATGGTAAGGGTTGGAGCCTTAGGTATTCATCAGTGCGGGGTGACCTGTTTCACCAAGCTATGGCTCTATATGTTGGGGGAGGAGTCTGAGAGAGACCAATGTCGCTTGCTCAGCACTCACCCCTTTTCCAGGCACTTCTCCTGTGTCATATATGGGACTGGTGTCTCTCTAGCTGTTGTCTTGGTTGTGGGTCCCAGGGTGGGTGGGTTTACAGATGTTCTAGAATGGTGTGGGCCCTCTAAACCAACGAACTGTGCGGAGAGACTGGCAGTTTCTTCTGCTGCCCCAACCCCCATTGTTTTTCACAGTCAGAAGTCATGAGGCTTTATTTTCCCAGTGCTGGAACTGTGAGCTGGGCAGTCTGGTCTAGGGCTGAGATCCCTCTCCAGGGATCCCTCCTGACTTTTATAATGTGTGACTGACTATGCTTTCCTCTAGCTGGCCACAGCCACTGCCACCACACTGTGTCCTTTCCACCTGGCTCTGCCCCTCCTATCTGTCTAGATGAATATTACTACTTAATATTTTTGTTGGACTTCCACGCAGTTCAATTTTCTGGTAGTCTGGTTGCTTTTAGTTTTGAGGTAACTGTATTCCTTCTTATGGTTGTGGAGGGAGGCAAAGCATGTCGACTTAAGCCTTCATCTTGGCTGGAAGTCTTTATAGAGTTTTTAATTTACTACATAGACAACCATATTAATCTGAATGATAGTTTTATCTCTTTCCTTCCAATTTTTATAATATGTACTACTTTTATTTAACTTACTGCACAGCCTAAAATGATGACAGCATAAATTCTGTTCTATTTCTGATTTAAAAGGAATGTTTAATAGTTTTATCCATAAATAAGTCCTTTACTAGGTTAATGAAATTCCTTCTATTGGTAACTAGTTGAGTTTTTTAAGTTATAAATTAATATAAATTTTTGTGCATTTCTTGAGCTTATCATATGACTTTTATCTTTTAATATGGTAAACCATACAAATTTAATCTTCTAAATCTTAAAATCCTGAGATGATATAAACTTCTTTAAGAGTATTTTTTTTTTTTTTGTATACATCAAGTTTTCTTAATTCTCACCCGAGGATATATTTATTGATTTTTTAAAAAAAAGATTTATTCATTCTTAGAGAGAAGGAAAGAGAGGGAGGAAGAGAGAGAAAAAAAAAAACATCAATGTCAGAGAGAAACAATGACTGATTGTTTCTCACTGGTGCCCTGACTGGGGACTGAACCTGCAACTAAGGCACGTGCCCTGACAAGAAATGGAACTGGTGACCTTTTGCTTTATGGGACTAAACCAAACCAACTGAGTCACACTGGTCAGGGCTACTGATTTTTTTAGAAAGTGATGAAGGTGAAGAGAGATGGGGGCAGGGAGTGGGGAGGGGAGGGGGGAGAGAGGCGGGGGGAGAAGTTGTCTCATGTATGCACCCCAACCTGGGATAAAACCTGCAACCTTTAGGTGTACAACATGATGCTTCAACCAACTAAGCAACCTGGTCAGGGCAACATACATTAAGTTTTGATTGGCAAAAATTCATTTATAAATTTTGTATCTATATTTGTGGTTCAGACAGGCCTAAACTTTTCCTTTCTTGTGCTAACTTTGTCAATTTTTGATATGAAGTTACACTAGTCTTAAAAAATATATTGGTGATTACTTGTTCCCTCTATTTTATTTTATGGAACTGTTTCTGTTAGACTAAAATTATTTGCTCCTTGTATGTTTATTAAAATCACCAGTTTAACTCCCTGGGCTTCAAGTTTGTGGGGAAAAAAGTTATTACAGACTCATTCTTTTCACGTTATCTTTTTCTTTCTTGTTTTCCTTTTCTTTCTTTTTTTTGAAAGGGAGAGAAACATTAACGTGTAGTTGCCTCTTGTGTGCACCCAAGGGGGCCTGACCTGCAACCCAGGCATATCCCCTGACTAGGAATCGAACCAGTGACTCTTTGGTTCACAGGCCAGCATTCATTCAATCCACTGACCCATACCAGCCAGGGCTATCTTTTTCATTATTTTGCTAGTTTTGCTGAGCTCTATTTTTCTTGTCATTTGCTTGTTTAGTATAAAATTTCAAATGTACTGACAAAGATAGCCTTGTATCATTTTAACACCTGCAGGACTTATAGTCATGAGCCCATTATCATTCCAAAAATTGTTCACAGTGCCTGCTTTATTTTTCTTTTTTAGTGTCACCAAAGGCCAGTTAATTTTCTCAGTGTTTTCAAAGAACCAATTTTTGGCACTGTGAATACTTTTTAAAAATTGCAAGTGTTATTTGTCTGTAAGATTGTCTACCATGGGCTGCCAATATGTAAAAAACCAATGTTCAAGTTCAATAGCTTATCAAGTACTTATCTTTGAATTCCCTGTCTATTCCTCCTGACATGACAATTTCTTATATTCTTGTCAACTTATGAATGCATATTTTATCAACCATCTTTAATTATTTCTGTGGAAATTATTTTTCCATTGTGTAGTTGGCCATGTTTATAAACATGTTTTACCTTTCATTCCATTCTTTCATTTATACAATTTTTCCTGTTAGTAAAATGTAATTTTCTTAAAGATTACTTAATTTTTTTTCATCCACATTAATACCAGGTCCTCAAGGCATTTCTACCTCAGATCACATATACAGTCAAAAAAGTCTGAAAGCATGTTAGTATTTAAGGCAAGAATGCTACCATAAACCAGGATTTCCAACTAATCTGTTGACTTGTGCTCTGGCTCCAAGACAGAGAAACAGTTTCAGGTCAAACTGCACACTTTTTGTTACTTTTCCATAATCCTGGAGAATACATTCCACTATCTCTGTTTGGATATCTATTCCTCTACATGCGTACCACACAGCAGTTTTTCTAGTTTTGGGTATAGTCACTGAGACATGAAGGTAATGAAAGCTAAGTAAAAGAAGAGATATACACTACACTAAATAATGAAGAAATTATCCACAATTTTAAAATGTGCTGGAGATCACAGTACACTTTTCAAAGGCATATGTTTTAAGACGAGAGAGAGAGAGAGAGAGAGAGAGAGAGAGAGAGAGAGAGAGAGAGAGAGAGAGAGAGAAACCAAACACATAAACAAGGCAGAGCTGGGATTCAAGTATGTAACTTAACTGCCTCCAGTAACACATTAAGGAGAAAACACGGGGCTTGATAGTGTGCAGTGCCAGCAGGGCCAGATGGTTTGCTTAAATCACAAGCTAATAAACTTTTACTCAAAATAAAAAAGGAACAAATTATGACTTTGCCACAGACCCATTTTCTTTAAGAAAGCAAAACAATTGTGTGCTTCAGGTGCTGGCAGACTGCAACTGCAAGCTCCCTGTCTTCTTCTGTTCCACGACTGAGAGCAAAATACTTTTTGTAGCTTCCAAGATTATGGAAAATCTTGTTACAGTATCTTGGAAGATTCAGAGTCATAAATCACCAAAGAAAAGAAATAATTAGAAGAAAAAAGGAATGGTACAAAGGAAAAGTTATCTAGAGGTTAAGCATTCATCATGGAAGTGGATTTTCATTTGAGAAGGCCAATATTTTCTTGATTTCAAGAAAACCCCAGATTAAGATCTACTCTGTTTTACAATTACAAGAAAAAAAAGTTACTAAGATTGCAGCATAGAATATTTTTGAAGTATTAGTGACAACGTACCTATTATGTACGTACATCCATCCATCCATCCCACCATCCTCTTCTAACACACTCCTTTCTATAGTCACAGTCACTACTAATAAGAATTTTAATTTACAGAATTCCTAACAGTTTTATAATAGTGTTTACACTAGAAATCTCTTCTTCCCAATATGTATTTTTGGTCACTGTATGGTACTTCTTTGACAAGATATATACCATTAGCCCAGTACTTTATGAATATAAGTAGATTTGCTATATATAGCCAGCACAATAGTAACAGTAATAGCAACTTACATTATATGAATACTCTGAAGTACTCTAAATGCTTTACATGTATTGTCTCATTAAATCCTCACAAAAATGTTATGAGGTTAGTATTTGGTATTATTATTATTACAAAACAGGAAACAGGCTTAGAGTTTAAGCACCATATTGAAGGTTGGACAGTCAGAAGAAGCTAAGCTAGAATTCCAACCTAGACAATCAGACTCCATTGCATTCATTGTTAATGCCGCTTTGCTACAATGATTCCAGTATTCAAAAAGTCCTAAAATGGCTTTCCACAGTGTATCTGAAAAATCACTCTGGGCAGGTTCTCATGCTCACTTTTGCATCTCTCCATCCTTCCCTCTCTCCCTTCTCTCCTCCTCTAAATATCTCCTACCATGTACCAGGTAATATGTATTATGCATTGAGGTCACATCGGAAAGCCAAACAGACATGTATCCCTATCTCTCTTGAGCTTAAAGTCTATAGGGAAATAAAGTCATTAATTAACAAATTTCATAAATATACAATTATAAATTGTGAAGGTTTATGTGAGGAGTTACAGGATGACAAAATATTAAGTAACATGAGGCTCTCATCTGTGTTTTGGGGCCTAGACAGTCAAGGAGCCGATGAGGTAGAAAGGGGGATTCTAGCTTCAGGTCCCAGCATGTACAGTAGCCCTGAAGTAGAAAAGCACACACTTACAAGAGAAGGTTTAAAAAAATCAAAGTATCACAAGCCCTGAGAACAAAAAGGAGAAGGGAGCAAATGTGGCAGGAGAGGGAGGAAGGGAGCAGATGGAGGAGGATCTTATTGGCTATAATAGGGATTTTGGCTTTTATCCCCAAAACAAAAGGAAGTTATTAAAGGGATCTGATTAAACAGAGGAGCAAGAGGATTTATAATGTTAAAATCAGAATTACTAAAATAAAGGACAAGGAATCTAGGCTGAATAGAGAGGGACGCAAAGAGAGGCTAATAGATTAGGATAGACCAAAAGAAAGAAATTCAACCGATGTGAAAAGACAGTTGTAGTGGTAATACTTGGATAGAAAAGCTAAAATGATAGAAAATTCTGATTAGAGGAAGATGCTTAATGAATGAAGCTGGAGGTAGACTAGGTTACAAAAAGGTCTAGAATGCCAGTTATGGGATGAAGAAAGTCACTGAACGCAAAGGCCATGGAGAAGACAAAATACCAAATGGGCTATCCATGTAGATTCTTAAGTTACTGAGATAACACAAGTCTTTAATGAAAAGCTTCAATGTTATAGCTAAATGACATGAGCTGTGAGGCAGCAAGGATTCTTATAAAAATGTGATGGAATAATAAATGGCTTGAAAGGATAAAAGTAAGCAACGATGTGAATCCTACCTCTAACTCTATGTTCAAAATAAATACTTATCACCAGAAAGGATTGTTGGAGTTTCCAGGGCAGAGGCTAGATTTTACTTCAGGCAAAGAAGATGAAAGATGGTGTGAGAAGAAAATTAAAAAGGTATGTGCCAGGCCCTGGCACAAAGTAGATAAAATACTCAATATTTGTTGAATGAATGAATGAATATAGATGAATTTGTGAATTTTGATGTACTACATACTATAGTGAGCGATGATGGTACAGTAGAGCACAGATGATTAGGCTCTTACTTTTTTAGATAATGTCTAATGAAATCTAGGATAACAGGCACAATAAAATTAACTCCACCAGGTTCTTTAAAGAGGGTGGGCACTGATATCACTGGATCATAACTTCAAAACAAATCAAACATTATCAAAATAAGAATTTAAAATTTTTATTTTTTCTTTTGGTCCCCATTTACATGATACAACTTACGTAACAGTGTTGACTATAATTTTCTACCCTACTTACTGAAAATAAAATATTCTACATGATTCTTGAGGTAACCTTGTGAAAAAAAGATACCACTATATCTTTTTTAGCACTATATTAAACTTAGGAATTGTCAAGTACTATTGCTCTTTTACTCCTGATTTTAAGAAAGACCCAAATATGAGTGGAAGTCACATACACAACCCTGAAGAAGAAGAAACCACAGAACCCATATTTCCACAATTCAACTTTGGAGGTCACTAGATTTTTCTGCTTTTTATATACTGCAGCATTTCCCCAATAAACTAACACTGCCAACAGTTTTGTGAGAACAAATAAAGTCCACAAATGACACTTTAAATAATGAATGTGTTCCATAGGTGAGGAATTTATAAAATGTTTTTACCATCTCTCAAAATATGGCCGAATTTCCCGTAGGACATTTAACAATGCCGGATATGTCTCTAATAGAATCCGGTTTATAACTAAGACTGACTGTAGATGTGGTAAATTCACACTGATTGGATACATTCCTTCACTGGCAACCACTTTAAGTTTCCAGTAATACTATGCTGTGGAACAAACCTTCAACGGAAGATAAATTTTAAGAGTGGAAACACGACAATGTGAAAGAAATTTTTCTTTTTCAAGTCATCTCAATTTTCCTTTAAAAAAAACAACAACTTGGGTAGATAAGCATTATAAGCGCTCACCATTCCTAGGTGAAGCCTGAAAAATCAGACATCAATAAAAGGTACATATGCACACTCAAAGCAAAGCAAATATACACCTGCTGCTATAACTCTCCTGTCACTGATGCTGGAAAGAGGCCTTAAGAAAGGGAAGTGTTTATCTCACCGCCAACTCCAGGCGATTTTTTAGTAACATAGTATCAAAACTAAAAATCTGAATTAAAGCATTGAAAACTATTTTTTCGGAAGATTGTTACTTGATTAATGTCTTCTATAATTTGTTTATTTTTAGCAACAAACATGCTGTATCAGAATCAAGTAAAATAAAAATGAACTTCCTGGGTCCACATAAACTCTTATGGTTCCTCTCTAGCTCTTGGAAGAAAGGACAGAAATAATCTAAGTAACATCACACTTTCTTTCTCCAGCAGCAGTTAACAAGGAAGATACGGAAATCATCAATTTATACTTTCCTGCATCTGGGTCTGAGACTTCTTTCTTTTTCATTAGGTCTGAGAGAAATGAGTAATTTAGGAAAAGAAATACAAATAGAGGTAGACTGACAAGACTGTCCTTGAACTTCGAGCTCTGGAATTTCTCTTCTGAAAAAAATTTTTTTTTGCATTGCTAGGAAATCAGGGTAACAGGATCAAGTATGTAGTAGAAGGGCTGTACCAGTTGTCCAGGTATTGAAAGAAATTCCTTTTTTACTTAAAAATTTTCACATGGAAAAAACATTAATTACATTTCATTAGAGAAAATAGTCACTAGCAGAAAGCAGAGCATTTAGAGCTTACACCCTTTTTTAAGATCAGATGAACGCTTGGAATAAAACAGCTTCATACTGTTTCCTTAAGTTTTCAACAATAAAAATAAACACTGATTGCCATTTGAACGAAAAATTTTAAGCCTCATTTGTGTTGCTGAAAAATAAATCAAACAGCTACCTAAAAGTAAATAGAGGGATATTTCATTAACTAGAAACACATTTTTTGTGGACAAAACATTTCAATAGGACCCCCGGAAAATGGTTACAAAGAAAATACTGGCAAATAAAATGACAGTTATATGCTTCATCAGAAGTTTACTATTAGAGAAAGGAGGAAAGTAAGCGCATGAAATTAAATGTCTGGCAATCAAAGAATATCCAGAGGAAACTCATAAGCATCACATGAGTGTGTATGTACACACACACAGACACACACGAGATTATTGTGGCCACAATGATAAAGCTCAACACTGGTCTACTGATTTTAGAGCCTACCAAAACACCAGCAGGGATAACTACTTATTCTATACCAGTAAGACTGTAGAAAGAATACAGAACTCACCCTAAATTACATTAGTAAACAGAAGAAGAAATAGAATCGACATCATTTAATGGCTGGTTCAATGCATTTTACAGTAACACTTACGCTTCCTTACTCATTAAAGAGATGGAGATAGGAGGAAGGGACAAATGAGTGCCAAAATAGAGCTTAGGACATGCCACACACAAAAACTAACTATAGGATAATTCCTGCTGTGCAGATTTCTCTAGGAAAATATGTTTCACTGAAAACATCCAGGAAGGTGCAGCCAAGGAGAACATAAACTGCGTGTAAAATCAGTGGGAAACCATCTGGCTCTCATGATTTCACCTTCAGCCATATCTTGGATGACTGCCTCTATCGTCAATAACTTGGTTTATCAAACTTCTCAGTAGGAGATAACAGAATAAGGGCCAAACACCCCAAGAACTCATTACAAGCAAACGAAGTATCATCTGTTACAGATCTGCCACAGATACTCCAAGAGCACTTCCCAATGTAGCAGTGGTTATTCAGTTTAGAGGGAAGTATATAAACATGTCTACTTTGGAAGCTAATATCTACATACTGGCTCTCATGTCTGTTTCAATTTTACTGCCAAGGTTTTATTTCTTTACCTTTGCAGTTAATTCTTTTCATTTGATAACTTATGAAAATATAGATGCAGTCCCTTTGCTGTATAAAAAGGGGGAAAAAAAGTCAAGCCAGAATTTGGAAGCATAGGTATTTCCTGAACTTCCAGTACAACATAATCATGCACTATTTTATCAAAAAACTTTCAAGAGGAAGAAACTATGGTAACAAAAAAGACACATGTAAATGCATTAAACTATTCCTGTATGCAGAGATTTCTTTTGGTCATACTATCACACGTGGTTACTTCCTGGGGGCTTCAGTTTTCCTTCACAATTTTTTAAGTTGCTGTCTACTGACCCCATCTGGTAAAATTATAGAGGAAGTTATAGTAGCTAAAGCTTCTCCCAAGTAACCATTTTAATTTTATGTAAGGAATTTTTTTTTTTTTTTTAAAGAAATAAGGAAATAGGAGATTGGGGCAAAAGAATCTAAGGATTCTTACCTTTTTATTCTTATATAATACATAGAGTGGGATGGAGAAAATGCAATTAAGAAAAGACCATGTCACTGAGTTATAATAACTAAATTCTAGCTGATCCTCACTTTCACTTTACCTCACATAGAAAATCATATTTTTATTCCCATATTATTTATAAAGACTTTAATTTTTTCAAGCATATAAAACATAACTCCATCAAAGGGATATCTTTTAGGGCTTTCAGTATTGCTGCTTCTTCCTTGTTTTTCTTGAAGATGCTTATTAGTATTCTCATTTTTTAATTAAAAGGTTTTAGTGAAACTCAGATTTTTTATGTTTGTTTAATACAAAGGTGAGATCATCATTTCAAAATTGTATCCAGAATAACTTAATTTAAACAATATAAGATAGTTTAAGATTTTAACTACCGAGTTAGTAAAAGTAGAGAAATATCATTTTAAACTATGCAAATTAGCTTTGAGACTATAGGTTTTAACTGTCGGCCATTCTTACTATAAACATTCAGAATCTGATTCTACTAAAGGCGGTTAAAATTACAAGGAGAAATTGAAGGGAGAGTTTTAAAAACACATTGAGAGTTTCATTTTATACACCACCTGACTTATTCCATATTTGTGAAGGTGGTTACTACAGCATTAATACAGAGTTTCAACTTTTCCTTTGAACATTCATCGTCTGAGACATCGGAGTTTTGAAACTTGCTGTTATTTGAACATATTTGAATAATTTCCATTAATAAGTGGAGTGAAATGCAGGATAATACTGAGTTGCCATTACTCCAGACTATATCATTCCTTTAACTTTAAGCCCATTTCATACATCTTTCTAAGATCAAAAGAAGAAGTCTAAACATGGAGATTGCTGCTATAGCAGGGTACAGCCATTTAACTTCTTTCAACAAGCCAGAGATGGCAGTATTCTCTTTGAAGTGGCAGCCCTGTTGGCCTTTGAAGTCCCTTGTCAATTGCAGAATAGCTCTGATGGGGTTTGTTTAGTAGCCAGCTGTCACCATGAAGGCAGACATGACGTATTTCCAGCAGTCTCACTTCAGGGTCTGTCAAGTGACTGATTTCATAACCAGTCACCATAACAAAGGAGATTCAAACTCATTGACGTTACAGCAAGAGTCTACAATGAAACTTACTAGGTTCCTCCCAACGAAGCTTTATTTAAACACTGAACCCGATCATACAATGGCAAAGAGTAAATTATTGCCAATTTAACTGCTACATTTCCTCGGATCCATGGATCATTAAAAAGTACTCTCCATATCTTTGTCAACAAAATGTTTCATAATAGCTCTTACTTTTTAAAAATGAAGTATCTTTGAACAACAGCAGCTTTAACTTTGCACTGACCAAACAGATGTCGTCTGCAGAAATCAGCAAACTAGTTAAAAGCAGAGTTGATATTGCTAACTTACAACTGGACTTTTTTATAAGACTGAATAAGTCTGAGAAACATGTTTGTATTTGTAATACTTTTAGACTGCATAGCTACTCACCTCAGAAATCTGCATCACTGGCGATACACAAATCAGCTTAAGATTTTTAAGGGTAAATAAAGAAAAAATGTATGGGTAGGGCAGGGGAGAGCACTGGAGGAAAAATGGGACAAATGTAATAAAACAATAAATTAATTAAAAATAATAAACGAAAAAGAAAAACTACAAATGTAGCCCATTATATAGCACTATATAAAAGGTAATAGTCATAATAATATTATAAATCTATTTTTAAGTCAGGGAAAGATGAGACAAATGTTGAAAATCCTAATGTCAAATTTACCAGTGATGGTCAGAAGTATTAGTCCCACTAGAAAGAAATAAAGCAGGATCACAAAGATTTTCAAACTAATTTAATCACACTTTATATCTGTTTTATTGAATTTTTAAAATGTTTACATTTTTTATGAACATGGGTTACTTTTATTTCAGAGTTGAAGACTAGACACTACCTTCCAGCTAGCTCCCATCCGCTAAAAGACTAGCAGGAGCAGGGCCAGAGTCCTGCACATTCATCCTGTGAGACACATTAAGTCTTCGGTTTCCCACTGAAAGATAGGGGAAGATAATGATGATTTCTAAAGTTTATTTTCCCATTCTGTCTACCATGCTTTAACATCAAGCACTAAAAAAATGTTACTTGCAAATAAATAATACCTGTTTTTACTCTTTAAATCTATAATTCTGAAATCTCTTGAGTTTTTCTGGTAAAGTGCTTCAGCAAATCTTATGGAAAAGAATTACAACCAGATTAAAAACATAATAATTCAAATAGTTTTGGTAACTACTATAAAAATCATAAAATTGCCATTAAACCTTAAACTGTCTAGGGAATAAAGGGATGCTATTATTAAAGGGTGCAAACGTTCAGAGGATAGTCAGAATAGAATTTCATTCATTCACTCAATAAACACTCACTGAGTGCCACTATGTACCAGACATGAGGGTAGGTATTAAGAATATAACAGTAAATAAGACACAGCCCCTACCCTCAAGAAGGTTTCATTCTACTGGAGAGAAGAGTGAGACAGTCCAAGCAATAGACAGTAAATAAGAATAAACACAAACAGTGTTGTAAAACAAATAGTATAGGGTGCTGATAAAAAATGCATTACTCAGGCTTGGAAGGTCAGAGAAGATTCTACGAAAGCGCAGAAGTAGGATTTATCCAGGCAAGGGGAGAGGATAAAGGTGAAGACATTGCTTCATAGAGGGAGCATGTAGTTTAATAAATGCAAACTTCTCTTCATTCTTCTGAAAAAGGACCTAAGAGACTTTATTTTTGTTTGTATCCAGGAAACTTTAAAAATGTATCTAAGAATTTACTGTTTAGATGATTAAATAACACCATTGTATTAAGAAATCAGTTATCATGGTGACTGGCAGTTAATTGGTAATCAACAAATGTCAGTATCTCAAGTCTTATAATTTGTATTAAGCTGCTTATTACTAGAAAACGTGTGTCCCATTTTCTAGTAATAGGCCAGACACATATTTATGAAATCACTGAAAGCTTAGGTCGCAGAAACAGAGAGAACAAACAGATTCCCTCTCAGTCTATGTGCACCTCATATTAACTGGAAAAAGCCTACATATTGTGAAGGGCTAGGATGAAGTTAAAGCCAACATATCTTATCTCCCAAATTTATATTTGTTTAGCTCAGAGCACTCTCCTGAGCTAAAGCCATATATCCAACTGCCTGCCTGACATGTTCATGAGAAAGAAAGCAAAGGCATCTCAAATTTAATATATACAAATCGAATCCCTCCTACCTTAAACTCCTCCTTCCTCTTCCATTTATCCCCATAGTTCCATAAACAACATTACTACCCGCTTAGGTCCTCTCAGCCTTGAACAGCTCTTTCCCTCATCTTCCACGTGCAATCCATCAGCAAATCCTGTTGAATCTAACTCCAAATAAATCTCATCTCCACCGCCGACGCCCTACTGTACTCTGGAGTTCTCCCTATTCTACCCTTGCTCTCCTGCTATTCTTCATATAACTGCCAGAACAATCTTTTAAAAACATAAAATGGATTTATATCACTCTTCTTAAAATGATTTAAAGGCTAACCATTAAGATAAAACCTATAATTATTAACATGACCATCTATCTGTTTTCTGCCTATTTCTCGAGTTTCAAACCATCTGCTCTTTCACCTGTTTAGTCACCCCCTCATTTACCTATCCACTTAGTCACCAACTCGCCTGTACTCAGTAGTCTCCACTGACTCTGGTTTTATTTGGGTTCCTTGAATACACCATGACCTTTAGGGTATCAGTACATATGGTCCCACTAATGGCTAAAGTAAACAGTTTGCTATTCTTTTTTTTAGAGAGAGGGGAAGGGAGGGAGGAAGAAAGGGAGAAAGAAAAAACAATGTATGGTTGCCTTTCGCCTGCTTTCAGCTGGGGGCCTGGCTGGAGTCCTGGATTGCAACCTGGTTATGGGGAATCAAACCAGTGACCTTTGGGTTCACAGGTCGGTGCCTATCCACTGAGCCACCAGCCAGGGCTTTCTTTGTCATTCTTAATCTCACTAATTCCTATTTACTTTTCACATCTTAATTTAAATATCAATGTTTTAGCAATGCCTTTCCAGATTATTCATTTTAAATAAGGTCCCTTTTTATATTCTTTTATAAAATATTACACTTTTTATTTGCATGTGTTACAATTTTAAAGAATACGTTTATATCTTTGATCCCCTGATTAATCTCCCTGATATATAAAGACCGTAAGGAAAGGGACCATGTTTGTTTGGGTCACTAAAGTATTCAGTTTCTCTTACACATACAGGCTTTCAATAAACATAAACTGAACAAATAATTGAGTAATGCAATAAAATGGAATAAATGATATCTCTGAGGTGATTAAACTCAATGTTGGAATGACATATTCTCATAATGAGCAAAAGTCTCTCATTTCTATAATATAACTACCCTACTCCTTTTTCCTACACTAATTCCACCACTCATGCAATAAACTTACAAGATTAGTAATGAATGAATAGGTAATACAACATACAATTTTACCATCTCTTGAAAGTGACTTAAATCCTTTAGTAACCTAATTTTTCACCATTTTCTTAAAGGAAAAAATTATTTTGACAAACATTTTTTAAGACCACAGATGTTTTTCTAAAACTAAAAATAAAGAATGGACCAACTATTGTGTATTACAAAGCACCTGTACTTGGATATTTCAGTACTACAACTCTGTAACACTCAGGAAAAAACTAAAAAGTAATTGCTAAGTATATATGTGTATATGTAGGAATCTATCCGTCTGACATATTACAGAATTCAGCTGTCCAATACAGTAGTCAGTACTGGCCAGATGTGGCCATTTCAATTTAAGTAAAATTAGCTCTGGCTAGTGTGGTTCAGTGGATTTTGTGCCAGTCTGTAAACCAAAGGGCTGCCGGTTCGATTCCCAGTCAGGGCACATGTCTGGGTTGTGGGCTTCGTCCTCAGTTAGGGATATGTAAGAGGCAACCACACACAGATGTTTCTCTTCCTCTTTCTCCCTCCCTTCCCATCTCCCTAAAAAATAGATAATTAACCTTAAAATAAATTTAAGTAAATAAATGTAAAACCTCAGTTTTTCAGGTACGTATTTCACAAAAACATGTGGCTAGGGGCTATCATACTGGGCAAAGGACACATTAAACGTTTCCAATGTCTCAAAGTTAAATTGGCCAGTGCTACTATAAAAGACTATAGCAGCTTCAGGAACCACCAAGCACTTGCCAAGAAAAGTGTACATTCATGGAATTAACTTGACGACAAAAGAAAAACTGTAATTTCTGTTTGGGATTCAAATTCCTTTAATAGGGAATGGTGTTTGGATACCACATCCAAGCTAAGGGAGTGTGCACTGCTACTGAAATAATCACTGTTATCTAAGTTTCAGTACACAGGAAATGTGTGTGTACACTCATCTATTGTGTTTAAGAGAAGAAAGTTATGAATATTTAAACAGCTGTTTCCAATTCAAATTTAAGATGATCAGGATCAAACACTTAAAAATTTTAATCCTAAAACTTTCTGTCTTCTTACTTCTAGGAATAAAGTCTACAATATTACTTAAATCCTAGGATTTTAAATTTTTTACCACAAATTAGTAGATATCATAATTTCTACTCTGTGGGGACCAGCTGAGCACTGCAAGTGCCATTATTTCTTTCTTTCTTTTTTTTAAAATTTTATTGTTGTTGTATTACATCCATCCCCTTTTTGCTCCCCTCTGTCCCCCTCCCCACCAACCCATTCCCTCCAAAGTCAATCCCACCTGTTGTCCATGTCCATGGCTCCTTTATATTAGGTTCTTGTCTAAGCTACTCCCCTTTCTTGCCTCTGCCTCCCCCCTCCCCACAACCCTTTTCCCCCTGACCACTGAAGGCCAACCTGTAAAACATACGTATAGGAAAAACAGAGGGTATTGAAAGAAGTAAGACCTATGCATGGCAAAAAAATAAAAATATTTTAAAAAATCAATCTACATCTAAGATGGAAAACTCCAGAAAGAATAAGTTGTAGTTCAAAATAAAGTTGAATTGTATTACTGGAGGGGGTGGGATCTCACTCAGAAACAAAATTCATTTTGTTACCATGTGTTTGGCACTGTCTCTAGGACAGCTTTCACAAAAGTGAGTTCTATAATACACCATTTCTGTGATATATTTCACAAAAATAGCATTCCAGAGTAAAATAATTATTAAAAAAATGCTTAATACAATATATCTAAAATACTATCATTTAACATGCAATAATTATAAAAGCTATCGGCATATTTTAATTTTTTGTTTTAACTCTTCAAAATCTAGTAGGTGCCTTAAATATTTGTAAAAACATTTATGTGTGTAAATGTATTTGTGCATGTGTTCAGTAATAATGCAATTGGTGTTACTTAAAAAAGTA
This sequence comes from Noctilio leporinus, assembly GCA_004026585.1. Lineage (NCBI taxonomy): Eukaryota > Metazoa > Chordata > Mammalia > Chiroptera > Noctilionidae > Noctilio > Noctilio leporinus. The sequence continues at coordinate 30,604 of PVIW01004113.1, read as the reverse complement.
ATTCTTTAAACAAATGAATTCACATAAGCATTTTGAAATAATGAAAATTTTGTATTAATATGATTGAAGAGGCTGGCAGTAAGAAGGCAGTAATTAAATGGTTAATTGTCTGGATGTGAAAAAAAAATGTAGTACACATTGGTGATTACAGGATAGGGGGATGCTAAGAATAAGGGAACTGGAGAGGCCGAAGAACTTATATGCATGACACATGGACAGGAACTAAGGGGGGCATGCCAGAGGGAATAGGGGTACTGGGAGAAGAGGGGCAAATGGCATAAAACTGGGACAACTGTCACCCTGGCTGGTGGCTAAGTGGATAGGTGCCAGCCTGAGAACCCAAAGGTCACTGGTTCAATTCCCCAGTCAGGGCACAATAACCACGTTGCAAGCCAGGTCTCTAGCCAGGTTTTTAGCTGGTGGCAGTTGAAAGGCAACCATATATTGATGCTTGTCCCTCTATCTTCCTCCCTCCCTGCCCTTCTCTCTAAAATAATGATTAAAATCTTTAAAATACTAACAACAAGCAAAACAGAACCAAATATATGAATATAGTAAATAGGCCTTCAGTGGTCAGGGGGAAAGGGGTTGGGGGGAGGGGGAGGCAGAGGCAGGGAAGGGGAGCAGCTTAGACAAGAACCTAGTATAAAGGAACCATGGACATGGACAACAAGTGGGACTGACTTGGGGGGGGGGGGGGGGGGGGGGGGGGAGGGGGACAGAGGGGAGCAAAAAGGCGATGGATATAATACAAGAATAAAATAAAATTAAAAAATAAAATAAAATAAACCTATAACATCCCCATTAAAAAATAAAAACCTTTAAAATAATAATAATAATAATAAACTGGGACAACTATAATAGTAAAATGAAAAAAATATATTTAAAATAAAAAAGAATTAAAAAATAAAATAAAAAAACAATTTTTAAACTATTCTTTAATGATTAACTTTTACCTTTTCTTTTTTCTTTAATTTATGTTTCCATTCCACTTCTCCTTAAAATTTTATACTAATAAAATTTATTTTATGCTAAACTGTTTCTATGGATCATGTACTCTTCCATAACAAAAATATGTATATAAATGTAAATTTGGTATTTATAAAGTTTCCCTTGGTCATGACACTGTCAAAAATTTCCCTTGGGCCCTGGTCAAGTGGCTCTGTTGGGTGGAGAGTCATCTTGTACACCAAAAGGTTGAGGGTACCATCCCCAGTGAGGGCCCATATCTAGGTTGCAGGTTCAACCCTAGGTTGGGGCATGTATAGTAGTCAAAAGATCAATGTTTCTCTATCTCTACAATCAATAAACATGTCCTCAGGTGAGGATTAAAAAATAATAAGAATAATTTCTTTGGATTGAGTCATCATTACGATTATTAGAAACATACAATAACTGAAATTAGTATAAATATTAACCATTTTGAGAATTATTAAACATGAAGAGAAAAATTTTATTAAAATGTATCTTATCATTAAACATATTTCTCTTAATGAGATTAATGGAATATTTTATTAGCTTAGATATCTCTTGATGACTATTACATAATGCTAGAAAGACCCAGGGTTCAGTCTCTATTCTATGGGATGTTCCATTTTCATAGGTATAAGCACTAACCCCCTTTATATAAATAAATAGATAGGAATTATATGCCTCAAATCACATACTAGCCTACTGTTAAAAAGTATTTAAGCCCTGGCTGGTGGCATGGTGGATAAGGCACCGGTCTACAAACCCAAATGTTGTTGGTTTGATTCCCCAGCCAGGACACATAACCAGGTTGCAAACCAGGTCTCCAGCCAGGTTCTTAGCTGGAGGCAGGTGAAAGGCAACCATACATTGATGTCTCTCTCCCTTTCTGCCTCTCTCCCTTCCCCTCTCTCTGAAAATAATAAATTAAATCTTTTAAAAATAAAATAAAAAATAAAGAAGTTAACAACAACAACAAAGTATTTAAAATTATCAGTTGGTAACCTCATTAGATTAGCCTTCGATTCCAGTAAAAACACAGAATTATAAACAACCTGACTCTTCTCATCAATTTCTCAATGCCAATATTCGAATTTATCCCAGTTATTGCCCCAGGGTTTTTTTTTCCTCCCAGAGGAACATAGAAAATTAAGATTCCAGGGAGGTACGTCTATTGTAAGTGAAGGATGAGTGACTGTGAAAGGGGAATGATGTAGGAGAATCTGCTCATCTTAAGTCCTTCTTAGGCAATTAGTTTGAGGGAAAAGTATGTTTAGTAGCTGTGGAGCTGTGCTCATGTACTTTTGGAAAAATGTTTGTGCATTTCCAGATATAGGTTTACCTAATAACCCACTGAACCTTCTTGCTTTCACTGCAAGCCCTGTTGAATATTTTCCAACTAGCTGCCAGAATAATCTCTTAAAATCACAAATCAGAGGATGTCATACCCTTTAAACAGCTTTCAATAGTCTAAAAAACAAACTCCTTGCCACCCCTTACATAAGGCCCTGGCCACCTTGCAGTGTTACTGCCCATCACTCACATTGGTTGTCCTCCCACGAGCCCCAGTTGCCCCCACCTTACTGCAGTCACAAGTGTTGACTCCTCCCCATGCTCCACAGGGCTGCCTCTCATCCTTCAGGACCCACAGTAATCATTACTTTCTCAGAGGACCCCCTTTGAGTATTCAGTTGAAATCTCCAACCTCCACCAAATTATTGTCTACCACAGAAAACCTGCTCTTATCATTACTAGCACTTTGTGATGACTTGTAATTAAATGTTATTTGTCAGGTTACTGTCCATGTCCCCCTGTGAACTGTAAACTAACTTAGAGGAGAGAACAGTTGCATTTTTATCATGATTTATTATCCACAACACCACTGGATACTCTGTATAAGATCTGCTCAACGAATGAACCAGCAAGCAAACTCATGAAAAAATATTGTTCTCTGCCTAAAATGCTTCAATAGTTCTCTATTAACTTGAATATAAAACTAAAATTCCGGAGTATAGCAAATCCTCAAATAATGTTGTTTTTTTCTCTGCTGTTTCATTATAACATTGATGAGATGCTGTAGGAACTTAACCCTTGTTTATATCAATTAGCCTTAGGTAAAATTGGTTTCATTATATATAATTTCACTTTAAGCCAAAGGAACCTATCGATGACATTAAGTGAGAACTTACTGTGTAAGACTAAACATGTGTCAACATGATCTGATTGCATGTTTTCCCCTCTTCCTTCCTTCCGCCCTCCCATAGACCTTGCCATTCATATCTCTCCTTAACTGTAGCTACAATTACTACTTACAGCTCCATGGATGCTTACAGTTTTTACCTATGCTGGTCTCTTTACATGTAGTAACACACTGAATTTACCTGTTCTTTGTCTAACTCTTTCTTTTTAAGACTCACCTCATGCATTAGCCATCACTTCCAGGAAGCCTACTGACCTCTCCAATCTAGATTAGATGCCTGCCCTTCCCTTCTGTCCTCAAAGGTCTCTATTCAGATCACCACCATGGTCCTTAACAAACTGAACCATAATTATCGTTTCATTCTTCAGTCTTTCCCAAAGAGCTATGAACTTCTTGAGGCAGAGGCTGTATCTATTACCTTTTTATTTCCATTGCTTAGTATAGTAAGGTAGTCAATAAATGTTTATAGAAAAGATAACATAGGTAAAAGTACCATTCTTTTATTTTGAGCATTACTGCCATTTAATTAAAAATGAGGGAAAGAAACTTACAAATATTCAGATTAGTAAAGGATTATGTTTATAAAACCAAAGAATAAATGGCCCACTCTATTAGAAGGTGATGTGGAAGATCAAGAGAGTGAAACTATAATTCTATTACCACACGTCATCCTATGGGCTACCTAGCTCCCAGTGCTGCTTCAGCAGGGATATCTGTTCTATTTGAAAAGTACCTGGGTATCATGGTGATAACTGCTGAGTAAGTGACTAGGTAAATTTTCAGCCAATAGGGAATAGAGATTTTCATTCTTAATAAATCTTTAAGAATAAAAAAATGAGACCATCAGTGGTGGCCACTGCACATACTGAACTCCGTTGCTCGTGTGTCTAGCTCCACTTCCTCCACAACCATGCCCGACAAACCAGATATGGCTGTGATTAAGACATCTGATTAAGTTGAAAATGAAGACAGAAACACAAGAGAAAAATCCACTGCCTTCAAAGGAAACAATATAATGGGAAGAACAAGCAGGCAAATCATACTGAGGTGTGTATCGCCAACATGCACTGTACATTCTACAGCATTGCCTTCTCATTTTACTTCTTTTAGCTGTTTAACTGTAAGGTGCAGAGATGTTGGATCAAATTTAGAAGACTGTGCTGTCTGTTTTCACATCACAGAATCAAGAACTAATGGCAGTGAAGGCCATGCCTGCCTCTCCTATCTGCCTGTCTGGCTGCCAGGGAAGGAAAAACACTTCCACATTAAAGGAAGAAGCTAGGTGGGACAAAAATGAAATCTAGAGTAAAAGCCAAGCTGGTCCAAGATGTTCTACAGGCTGCAAAATACAGTTTAATCAACAGTGACATTTCTTTTGTTCAAATAGTTTTAATTATTGGAATGCACAATTTTAAATATGTAAATAAAGTTTAAAAACCTGAATAAAAAATGATATGCTCCTTTGAAATGTTCATTAATCTATTACTATCCAGCAAACCATCAGCAAAACCTTATGATTTTCAAGATCAAGAACTTAAACTTAACATATAAGCCAAATAATGTCAAAATGGCGATTTGAAGAAAATGAGTAAAACTATTAAAATGAGCTTTTAAAATAAAAATCAAAACATATAAAGATGTCATACTTTACTCAAAACATTCAAAGCCATTCTTTAGGATAAAAATAAATCCAACTTATTATGGATAGTGCTCCGCTACCTCCAGGTAATTCTAAGACTAGTTTCAGGGAAGAAATTTTCTCTATACTCATTTTAAGAAAATAAATTCTCACATTCAACAAAGCACAAAACCTGTCAAAACTTAAGCAGAGACAAGTTTCAGAAAAAGAAAATCACATGGAAAGGAACCCTGGGATTTCCTCATGGGCTTATTCCCTTTTATCTCTTAATGTGCCAATACAGTTGAGAAGGTATCTTCCTTCATTGGACCTTGGACAACTTCTCCAAATTTGGGGCATGGGCTCAATACAGGGCAGCATGTATTAGATTAGCAACAAAGAAACTGTAACGGGATCCTGTAAAGAATATAGGGAAAGCATCAAGAAACATTTCTCTCTGTTTCCCTGCTCAAACTTCAAACGGTTCTGTACTTTATTTTAATAAGAGATATGGTTCACAAACAATTTTACTTTGCAGTTTGAGAAATCAAGAGATGTAGCTCTCCTCCCACGATCAGAGGTAGTAATTTCTTCTTTTCGTTTTTTCTTTTTTTAATTTTATTGTCGTTGTATTACATCCATCCCCTTTTTGCTCCCCTCTGTCCCCCTCCCCACCCACCCATTCCCCCCAAAGTCAATCCCACCTGTTGTCCATGTCCATGGTTCCTTTATACTAGGTTCTTGTCTAAACTGCTCCCCTTCCTTGCCTCTTCCTCCCCCCTAGTAATTTCTTCTTAAAGGCTAAATTTAGGCTAGAAACATATATTTTGGACCTGAGATAAAAGCTTCGCACATTTAAGATTGTTCAAATGTATACTTCATGCATACAACTAATTGACAGTGGGGGTAGGGGGCACAAAAAAATAAAAATAAGAAAAGAATATGAGAGCAGGGAGGACAATGAATGACATTTATGCAACCCCAGAAGTACATACATAAAAGTGGTTTCTTCATACCTTAAACCACATAAAACCCAAATGATTGGTCTCATGCACTATTTCACTCAATAGCTTCAGATAGACAATGAGTAGCAGAATGGTGCAAAAAGATAAGCAGAAAGGAGAAAAAGAAGAAAGCATGCAATTAAAAGTAAATTACATATACCTACTTTGGAAGACAGTTTCACAGTTTCATATAAAGATAAGTATAGTCTTACCATACAATCCAGCAACCGGACTCCAAGGTTTTTACCTCAATGACTTATAAATTTATGTCCTTACTAATGGACATAAGTGTTTATAGAAGCTTTACTTGTAATTTCTAAAAATTAGAAGCAATCAAGACTTTCGTCAACAGGTAAAGAAGCAACAAAACTGTGACACATTCATACAATGGAATATAATTCAGAGATAAAACAAAATGAGTTCTCAGACACAAAAAGACATGGAAGGACCTCATATGCAAAGGCTAAATTAAAAAAGCTAGTTGGCCTAGTATAAAGGAACCATGGACATGAACAACAGGTGGGATTGACTTTGGGGGGAACGGGTGGGTGGGGAGGGGGACAGAGGGGAGCAAAAAAGGGGATGGATGTAATACAACAACAACAACAACAACAACAAAAAAAAGCTAGTTGGAAAAGTCTACACACTATATGACTCCAGCTAAATGACACTGTGGAAAAGGCAAAACTATAGAAACATGAAAGGATCACAGACTGTGGAGATGGGGGAGGGGTTACTAGGTGGAGAACAGGAGACTTTTAGGGCAGTACAACTATTCTGTGTGATATTGCAATGGTAGAGATATGACATTATACATTTGGTAAAACCCATAGAACTTTACAACTCCAAGAGTGAAGCAAAATGTAAACTATGGACTAGTTAATAATGTATCTATACTGGCTCATCAATTTTAATGTACCACACCAATGATAAGATGTTAATAATAGAGAAAACTAAGATGGAGAGGAGTGTATAGGACTTTCTCTATTTTCTGCTCTTATTTTATGTGAATTAAAACTAACTTAAAAAACTGATCAAAAAATTATAACCAAGGCTTGGCTGGTGGCACAGTGGGTAAGGTGCCGGCCTGCGGACCCAAAGGTCGCTAGTTCGATTCCCAGCCAGGACACGAAACCAGGTTGCAAGCCAGGTCTCCAGCCAGGTCCATGGCTGGAGGCAGGTGAAAGGCAACCATACACTGATGTTTCTCTCCCTCTCTGCCTCTCCCTTCCCCTCTCTTTAAAAATAATAAATAAAAAAATCTTTTAAAAAATTATAGCCAGTTTATACAACAGCTTTTAAAAAGAACACATAACAGTAGTTGACAGTACATAATGACATGATCTATTATCAACTGCCAAAATTTCTACATGATATCCGAAATGTAAGAGTTCTAACTAACTAATGATTCCTAGAGCAGAAAGAAATCATTACAAGAAAAAAAATAAAACATACATTTTGAAAATTAAGGAAGTGTGTAAAAAAGGTAAAGTCAAGCTAAAAAGAAGGTAAAGTCAAGCTAAAAAGATGATCCTTCCTCATTCTAGAACAATGGCTGTTACCATGCCATCTCTGAAACACTCAACTAACCAAAATCTACTCAACTGTACATTAGGAAAGAGTAACATAAAAAGTGGAGTAAGGCATTTATCTGAGGACAGCACACTGAAAGACAGTCATTTTGTGAAAAGATCAATTTTCCTTCAGCTTTGCTAATATCAGTCTGTCTCTCTTTCTATACTTGACACTAAAGAAGCTATATCCTCCTATCTAACATAGCAAGAAGGGCTTTGTGGTACATACTGCAATTTCTGCTTTGAAATGTACCCTTCTTCCTTGATACACAACTACCTTAACTCACAAAGGCACTGGTGATCTGATCAAGGAGGTTCCCCCCAAAATTCATGTTATCTTCTCATTGCCTAAATTGAACTTTTTAAAAAAATCAGCTTAACATTTATATTCCTCCAACAAAGCAATGGAAAAGAAATAATCACTGAAAAATTAAATGCCATGAGTCTCTGCATGAGGCAGGTTCAAAACCTCCAGGTTCAAATCCTCATAATGGAACTTGAGATTAGAGTTTTCACTGGTAAAACTATTTCTTCCAATCACATATCCCATCTCTAATTATTCTTCCTAATAAAAAGTTAAAAGCAAGGATATGAGGATTTTAAAAAGCGTAGAAAAATGTAAAGAAACATTGAAAGAACTCTTTAACAAGTCACTTTAACAGACATCTTGTTATGGGACTTCCAAGCGTCACAATATCTATGTCTTTCATACTTGTTATTAAGATTACCTTCTTATAACTTTAGCTACTTTTTTGAACAGGCCATGGTATAAAATAAACTATTTGCTATTTAAAATTAACATCTTTAAGTCAGAAATGTTTGTGTTTTACCATTCCAATTAAAAGCATGGTTGTGCCCAGTCTTGTAACCAAAGGACATGTTTCACTTCATCTCATCAGGTATATTAGCATATACTACAGAAATATATCTGAGGTGAATGTCAAATTCTTAGTGCAAAGACCTCTCTGCATTAACATGAGTCAATTCTTATATAGCTATATTTCGATTGTTATTTAAGTCTAAGTACTTACATTTGACGAACATTTTTGAAACCCTATAAACATATGTTATGTATAGTTTCCCTAGACTACACTGCTTGGGTTTTACCTTTTGTTTAACCAGCTGCATTGCCAGTAACTGTATAAAATCGCAGACCTGTTTTTCAGCATTGGTCCTGGCTGATTCCTCTTGTGCTAGCACCATTTCTCGCTCTGCAGTTATCTGTACACTCTCTCTTAGTGCTTCTTCCAGCTCTTCAATTCTGTCATCCTTCTTACGGAGACTGTCCTGGAAAACGATGGAAGACTCGGTGAAGTAGACTAATTAGTTAACCCAAGGACAGCCTACTTTCGACAAGGGTTATTTGCTTATTAAATGTTCTTACTGTCAGAAGTAAGTCTAGGCCAAGGAAAAAGTCATCATAGAGAAAAAAATAAAACCAGAGAAGAGAGACATTAAGGAAGCTAAATAAGTATATTATTAAGAGGAAAGGGTCAAGTTATTAAGCAAGAGAAGCATGTAATGGACTTGTTCACCATGAAACAGTGAATAAAATTGTGCCAGGCATCAAGGTGGCAAGGGCTTGATTATTCAGATATGCAAAGCTATTTTTGAATGACTCTCTAAAGCGGCTTAAAGCTAGTGCTGATGAAGCCTAACTAATAAGACTCAATGCCAAAGCATTCTTTTTCCCTGAAAAGTTAAGCCTAGATGAAAAGTTAAGTAAACAGCATGATCTTTCAGATTATATTCTTCATATTGACAATTATCGGCAACTAATTTATAAAAAGATAAATCAAAAAGGAGTTTTTTCCTAATTAATTCAATAAAGCAAAGTTTTCTCTTAATCTTATATGAGAAAACTGAAAGAAAAAAACTGACAAATGACTGGCCTGGCTAAGAATAAGCAGTTTGGATAGCCAACTAAAATGCACTGCGCTGGTACTTAAACAAGTTTAAGAGTAAACTTTGGAAAGTTAATCAGAAAGACAAGCAAAATCCTACAGGAATTTAAAAGATCGTGTAGGATAGGAGATCTTCGAGTAAGAAGGGTAAACTAGACAGTTTTCAAGTAGAATGAAAAACTTAACTCATGAGGTTATTATAAGCACTTCCTCTTGAGATTCTTATACAACCAGAAGATTAATAATTTAGATAATCTTATTTAGATTAACATATGAATAAAAAAAAAAAAAAAAGATTTGCTAAACCCATTCTCTAACTTCAGAATGCTCAGATCAGTAAGATATCATAGGGATTTGTGTTTTATCTATGCAAGTCTCATTTAATTATAATGCAATTCACTTTTATAAGTACAAGGTATAAGAAAGTCCTTTTTGACAACTTTGTCTTCAGAAATCTAGAACTGGAAATCTATTTTTAAAATGTCAGATTTTTCTTTCAACTTTGGAGGAATGGCTTTTATATTTAACATCTTTCCTAATAAAAAGCTGATAAATCTTTTGCTCTAATTTTTCTCAATTTAAAAACAAATGGTATAAGGACAGAGAGAAGAAACCATTTTACCACGACATGACTAGTACAGAGTACCAGAGGAGACGCCAAAGGGCTGGCTGGGCTGCCACCAGTGGCAGCTGAAGTTCTAGAGGGATATTTCAGCAGCTGGAGGTTCCCCCCCGAGAAGTGAGGGGTCTAAACTCTAGGCTGGGCTTCCAAGCCTACAGCACCATCACCAGAGAGGAATCTAGATAACATTCAGCTGAGAAAAGCAGCAGGGTTTCTGACTGATGGGGAGAGAAGGTTGGAGGTACAGAGAGCCTTCTAAAGAGCCAAAGCACACATCTGCAGCCACTTACTCTAGGTGCAGGCAAAAGGAATGCAGGTGGAATAGAAATGCTTGAGAAGAGTCTGGGGAGAAAACTGAAGGAACAGCCAGGATCCCTGAGCTGAGTCATTCCCCATACTTCAGGAGCCATTACTTTCAGGTATAGCACTCCTCTCTGAATGGCATCAGCCTGAGGGGAACCAACAGCCCCACTCACAAGAATTACTCTGCCCACCTTGTGGTGCTTAAGCCAGGATGTTGATTAGAGCTTGATTAGATTAATAATTGATCAGTTTAATGGCTGATTAGTTTAAAAACTTAGGTAGAAAATGAAAAGCAGTCAAAATGGGAAAACAAAGAAACAGACCCCAAATGAAAGAATAAGTGAATTTTCAGAAGAACTAGATGAAATGGAGGCAAGTAAGTTATCAAATAGAGTTGAAAGTAATGATTATTACTCGACAGCATGAAAAAAGACAGAAATCAGTGAGAAATAAAGAATGCAATATCTGAAGTAAATGATACAATGGAAGGTATGAACAGTAGTTTGGATAAAGCAGAGGTCAGAATCAGTATTTTGGAAGACAAGCTAGAAAAAAACATGCAAGCAGAACTGCAAAAGGAACAAAGAATTTTTAAAAATGAGGAGAGCTTAAGAAACATCTTGGACAACATGAAATGTAACAACATCTGCATCATGGGGATACCAGAATGAAAAGAGAGTGAATAAGTGATAGTGAACCTATTTGAAGAAATAATCACCACAACTTCCTTAACCTGGTGAAGAAGAAGTTACACAAGTCCAGGAAGCTCAGGGAATCACAAACAAGTTGGACTCAAAGAGGCCTACAGTGAGATACACTGTAATTAAAATGACAAGGCTTAAAGATAAGGAGAGAATCCTAGAAGCCACATGAGAAAAACAATGAGTTACCTACAAGGAAGCACCAATTAGACTGGCATCTGATTACTCAACAGAAACATTTCAGGCTAGAAGGGAGTGGCGTGAAATATTCAAGCTGATGAAAAGGGCCTATGGCCAAGGCTACTATATCCAGCAAGGCCGTCACTTAAAATTGAAGGAGAAATAAGGAGCTTCCCAGACAAGAAAAAGCTAAAGGAGTTTGTTAACACCGAACCAGCACAGCAACAAATGATAAAGGACTTGCTTAAAGAAGGAGGCACAGGCGGAGGGGGAGGAGAAGAAAAGGGAGGAGGAGAAAGAAAAAAGGAAATAGTGTAATAATGAAATGGCACTACTTATGTATCTATCAATAATCACCTTAAATGTAAATGGCTTAAATGCTCTGACCAAAAGACGCAGGGTAGCTGAATGGGTAAGAAAACAGGATCCATATTGGCTGTCTCCAAGAGACCCATGTCAGATCAAAGGTACACAAGACTAAAAGTAAAGGGTTGAAAAAAGATATTTCGTGTAAATGGAAAAGAAGAAAAAATAAATAAAAAAGCCCTGGTAGCAGTACTTATAACTTACAAAACCGACTTTAAACCCAAGGCTATAGTAAGAGACATAATGAAAAGGGGAACAATCCAATAAGAGGATGTAACTTTAGCAACCGCTTACATACCCAACATAGGAGCACCTAAATATGTAAAACAAATCTTGATGGACATAAAGGGAGCAATTGACAGAAATACAATCATAATAAAAAATATTAACAACCCATTTTTATATGCCAATAATGAACAGAAAGGGAAATTAAGTAAACAATCCCATTCACAATTACCTCAAAAAGAATGCAATACCTAGGAATAAACTTAACCAAAGATGTAAAAGACCCAAACTCAGAAAATTGTAAGATAATGAAGAAAAAACAATTGGAAGCACATACCATGTTCATCGATAGGAAAATTTAACATAATTAAAATGCCCATATTATGCAAAGCAATTTATGGATTCAATGCAATGACTATCAAGATTCCAATGATGTATTTCATAGGACTAGAATAAATATTTCAAAAATGTATATGGAACCACAAAAGGCCCTGCATAGCAATAGTGGTGCTGAGAAAGAAGAACAAAGTTGGAGGAATCATTCTGCCTAAGATCAAACTATACTACAAGGCCATAGTAATCAAAACAGCCTGGTACTAGCATAAAATCACACTGACACATAAGTCAATGAAACAGAACAGAGAAATAAACCCACACCTTAATGGTCAATTAATATTCAACAGAGGAAGCAAGCACATACAATGGGCTAAAGCTGGTTTACTCAATAAATTGTGTTGAGAAAATTGAACAGATACATGAAGATAAATGAAATGATTATTTCTTACACCACACATAAGAATAAATTCAAAATGGATCAAAGACTTAAATGTTAGACCAGAAATCATCAAATCCTAGAAAACAGGGGCAGCATAATTTCAGACATTGCTTGTAGCAGTATTTTATCATATATATTTCCCCAGACAAGGGAAGCAAAAGAAAAACTAAGCAAATGGGGCTACATTAAACTAAAAAGTTTTCACACAGCAAAGGAAATCAAAACAAAATAAAAAGACAACCCAGAGAATGGGAAAACATATTCCCCCATACATCTGTTAAGGGGTTAATATCCAAAATGTATAAAGTACTTACAAAACTCAACACCAAAAAAATAGCTCAATTAAAAAATCAGCAAAGGACCTGAACAGATACTTCTCTAAAGTAAACAAATGGCCAATAGACATATGAAAAGATGTTCAATGTCACTAATCATTAGAGGAATGAAAATTAAAACCACAATGAGGTATCATCTCTCACTTGTCAGAACGGCTATCATTAATACATCAACAAACAGGTGCTGGTGAGGATGTGGAGAAAGGGGAACCCCCTCTTACACTGGTGGTGGGAATGTGGACTGGTGCCATTGTGGAAAGCAGTATGGAGATACCCCCCGTATCTGTCTTTGTCCCAATGATCCCACTTCTGGGAATATGTCTGAACAAATCCAAAACACTAATTTGAAAGAATATAGTACTCCTATGTTCACTGCAGCATTATACACAACCACCAAGATATGGAAGTAGCTCGTGTCCATCAATAGATTAGTAGATGAAACAACTACGGGCCATATTTATACATAGGAATTCTACTCAGTCATAAAAAAGAAGAAAATGTAACCCTTTGCAACAAACAGTATGGATGTACCTGGAGAACACTATGCAGAGTGAAATAAGCCAGTCAGAGAAAGACAAATATCATATGACTTCACTCATATGTGGAATCTAATGAACAAACTTAACTAACAAGGAACATGGGGACAGACTCAGAGATGGAGAGCAGTTGACAGCTAGTGGCAGGGGTGGTGGATGGTTACGGAGTGGAGGGTTTGAACAAAAAGGAAAAAGGAAATTCCATACAGTTTTCCACAGTGGCTGCATCAATCTACATTCCCATCAATAATACACAAGGGTTCCCTTTTCTCCACATCCTCACCAGCACTAGTTGTTTGTTGATTTGTTACTGATTGCCATTATGACAGGTGTGAGGTGGTATTTAATTATGGTTTGAATTTGCATCTCTCTGGTGGCTAGTGATATTGAGCGTTCTTCCATATGCCTATGGGCCCTTTGTATGTTGACCCAGTAATTCCACTGCTAGGATTATACCCGAACAACCCTGAAACACCAATTCAGAAGAACCTATGTACCCCTATGTTCACAGCTGCACTATTTACAAGAGCCAAGTACTGGAAACAGCCTAAGTACCCATCAGTGGATGAATGGATCCAAAAACTTTGGTACATTTACACAATGGAATACTACATAGCAGAAAGAAGGAAGAAACTTCTACCTTTTGCAACAACATAGATGAAACTAGAGAGTATTATGCTTGGTGAAATAACAGTGAACAACAAATACCATGTGATCTCACCCAATACAGGAGACTAATGAACAAAACAAACAAACAAGCAACACAGAACCAGAGACATAGAAACAAGAAACAGACTTTCAGTGTGCAGAGGGGAGGAGAAGGAGGAAGAGGGGAGAAAGAAAGGCAAAGAAGGGGAATAGTGTAGTCAAGGAACTAGCATGGATGACCCATGGACATGGACAATATGTGGGACTGACTTGGGGGGTTGGATGGGGAGGATAAGTCAGGGGACAGCAGTGGGGGTGGGGGGAAATGGGATAAATGTAATATAACAACAATAAAATTAAAGGAAAAAGGACTCATGGATATGAACAACAAAGTGGTGATTGTGGGTGGGAGAGGGGTAAAAGAAACTAAATGGCAATGAAAAAATACAATAAAGATTAAAATAAAAAGATAAATTATATTTTATCTGTTATGCTAAAAAAATAAAAACAGGAAAAGGGGAACTGAAAGCACAAAAACCAAATGATACTTTGAAAAAATATTCACATTTCAGAGATGTTATGTTCATTTCTTAAAAGTTTTCATTTTCTCAGCGATAATGTCATAAAATACTCTGATTTAACCCCATAAGTAAGGTTCTGGTTAGTGCAGAGCAGTTTAGCTGTATCAGTTTGCTTGCCATGGACCACAGAAAACAGTGAGGGTTTCTAAAATGATGACAAACAGAGAGAAACAAGAGTAATGACAGTAAAAACAAAGTCCAAGGTAGTTTCTATTAATTCAAAGAAAATGAAATGTAACACAATTACGTGGAAAGAGATGAATGCAATGATCAGTTCATTCAGTCCTCTCAAATCCCTCATAAATAACTATATTTGTACAATAGTAACATGGGATTCTGCAGTACAACTGCTAAAAGCAAAAAGGAGCTCTAATGCTTCCCATGATCAACTTGAGAGTAACTCAATATTATGTCTTTGTCCAGTCTTGTTATATCCTTCACTCTTTTAAACTGTCTTTTGAAGATCTCCTGAGAGGATTCTGTTATCCTAACCTAAATTGAGGGTGGAAAAAGTTATTCCAAATAAATTCCCAGGAACCAATTTCAAGCAAACAGGTTTATCTGAGCTTCTACACAGGTTGAAAAAAAAAATGACTTTATCAGTAAAACATTTATTTTAAGAGAAAGGATGATCAGTAATTTGTCACAATGCAGATGGCTAGTGTAGGTTTTTATACTGAAAGTTTCCTCAATACCAATGGTAAAATTAGATGAACTCAGTGGGCAAGACCATGTACTTAAGAAAAGTTTTCTGAACTTACTTGCATGCCCTGGTTCAAAATATTTCTCTATACTAAGGATGCGGAACAGAAGACAAATAAAATCACAAATAAAATGAAGAGAAGAGGGCTGTTAAATCTATTTATGATATTATAAGTTGCATAATATTTCAATGTAAAACTATATATGGAACCATCTGCTCTAAGGAAACTGTATTAAATCAGGGCAGTAAGAAGAGAATGAAATCAGCATATACCTTCATCACTTTCATCAACAAAGATGACTAAAACCATCTAAGGAGTAAAATTTGGCTCAAGTTTTATTTTCAGAATCTTAATAGATATCTGCTAAGGTAAACCAAGGAAGTTTCCTTTGTACTGAACTATACCTTGAATCTATTTCATTTAATAAAATATTGAATTAATCGATGCCAGAAATAAACAAAACCTTTTAGTTCTACAAATACTAGAGCCCTAAATACAATACTAGGTCATATTTATAGTTATTCTCTTTTATCCTCACTATTTCATGAATATTAAATGCTGTGCTTAGATTACACACACTCTTTTTTTTTTTTAAAGTTTAGAATACTAGATAAAAGAAAAAACATCTTAAAAAGTTTTAGAAAGAGCCCTGGCTGGTGGCACAGTGGATAAGGCGCCAGCCTGAGAACCCAAATATTGCTGGTTTGATTCCCAGACAGGGCACATAACTGGGTTGCAAGCCAGGTCTCCAGCCAGGTCCTTAGATGAAAGCAGGTGAAAGGCAACCGTACACTGATGTCTCCTTCCCTCTCTGCCTTTCTCCCTTCCCCTCTCTCTAAAAATAATAACTAAAATTAAAAAAGAAAAAGTTTTAGAAAGACCAAAATTGATCACTCACAATGAATAAAAATTTGGAAAGCACTGGAATTTTTAACGGCATGCCAGAAAATCAGAGAATAGCTGAAGTAATGCCTTCCAAACTGTAAGGGAAAAATGAGTTTTGATGTAGAATTCTATATCCAAAATATCAATCAAGTGTGAGGGTAGAAAGCAAAGGCTGAAAGCATTTGTATCACATTATAAATTTAGAAAGCTACTTGGAATGTGTGCTATCAAACTGAAGAATTAACTTAGAAGAGGAAGACACGTGATGCAGAAAAAAGGGGACCTGCCACAAGCAAGGGTTAAGTGAACCTTGAAGGTGGCAATAAGCCTATAGAGAAAATGTCAAGTTTAGAGCAGAGAATAGAAACTCAAGGAAAGATGTTTAAAAAATAAAATGTGGATACGTAGATTAGCTGGGTTAGTTAATAAGGGCAATGTATTTTACAATGGTAACAATATCAGGAGGAATTTTATCAAGAAAGGAAATTATAATGAATTAGTGACATGTATATCACTAACAAATAAACAAAAAACCCAAAGCAACTGTTACTACCAGGAAAAACTAAAAGTACAATAAAGGAAATATAATCACAATATACTATATGACTTAGGTATAATAACATAAAACTTGATATTACTATATTAGAAAGATGGAACAAGGGAAATGTGTGTGGCGGTTTGTGTAAAAAAAGCTAATTCCCCATAATTCATAATAAGAAGTTAATAGATAATTAATATCAAATAAGAAAGATAATACAATAATATAAAAATGTGATTTGGAAAAGTGATAGTAAACAGCAGAAGAAAACCAAAAGCGGTGACAGTGGCTGTCTTAGGAGAACAGGAATCAAGGTTAGATAAAAATGAGGTAGAAGACTATTACAAGGCATGTAGTATTATTTCACTTTGTACATGATATAAATATATTTTCTGAAAAAGTCAAAAATCAGATTTTAAAATGTTAAAATACTGCAAATAAATTAATGAGAATATAAAGAACTTCCAGGAACAGTTATAAAGGTGACTATTTCAGGTACTGGTACTGTAAACATATGTGTTAACTACTGCGGACTGGGTAAATAAATGAGGTCCGTCCCTAAAGTATGGAGCCAATGTCAATATAGTTAAAACAGTTTGTGTGGTATAGACCTTGTATCTCAAGACAGCTATCTGGAAAAAAGTTTAAAAGAAGAAAAACATGAACTGTGCTCTTAGTTCTTTGTTTAAAAAATCCTGTAAATTTCTTTATACCAATAATGTGCATGAGTGACTCAAAATTATAAGAAGTTCCTTCCCAGTCTTTAGGTAATCAAGGGATAGTCCAAATAACATTTTTTAAAAGCACAATACACATATTGCAATAAGTTCTGTTATTTTTCTGAAGATTCTGAAGATGCCTAAAGTTTAAATATCCCAACAGCAGATGCCTGAGACACAACACCAAGGCAAGAGCTTTCAAAATTGTCTCCTGTCCCCTTTCCTGTGCAAATAGTCCCTCCACCCCCACTTTTTAAATCATACCTACCAAAAATAGTAGTGAGTTGATTTTGGTGACAGAGTTTTACACAAATTTCTAGTGCCAAAACTATTCATTTATACTACTCATATACTTAATGGTGTATTTTGGTTTAAAGGAAAAGAAAAATCTCTAATCTGTTCAATGTCTGAACTCCGAGTAGAAGTAGCAGTTACCACCTACTTCTCTGCAAGCCAACAAAATGTCAGTTGGTAAAATATTGGACTTCAGAAACTGTGAAACACAACAGATTTGGG
Source organism: Noctilio leporinus (assembly GCA_004026585.1). Lineage (NCBI taxonomy): Eukaryota > Metazoa > Chordata > Mammalia > Chiroptera > Noctilionidae > Noctilio > Noctilio leporinus. Next base: position 12,701 of record PVIW01004113.1, on the reverse strand, counting down.
TTATTTCTGCTCTCAGGTCCGGGTTTGAGGAAATAAAGGGATGTGCTGAAATCCTTAGAAAGGGCTTCTATACCAGGTACAGCCTAAACCCAGAATGCCTGCTTCACAGTCTCAACTATACTTTCTCTTTCAAAATGTTCCCATTCAGCATTCTTCAAGTTAAACAATGAAGTAGTCATGCCATTATGAGCCTGTAATCCTGGAGAAATCTATGCAGAACCTCTAATACCCCTAATCCCTTCTATCTCTAGAGTACACCACAGGTTGAAGGCTCTGAGGCGTTGTTCAGGAAATAGAAGATGACTTACTGGAACCAAATGTATATACAGATTAAAGCTAATGTATGATATGTCACATTTAAGTTTGAGGAAATCATTCTTGTTGTTTATATGCATTATTGATTTGCTGCTAACTTGGAGTTAAGGTCTTCTAAATTTCTTCAGCCAAATTCACTATTTGTGCTGTCAAACATGACAGGCACTAGCCAGTAGCCACATGAGCTCTTGAGCACTTAAAATGTTGCAAATCCAAACTGAGACGGGGTAAATATATACACACTAAACTTTGAAGACTTAGTATCAACAAGAAAGAATGCAATCTATGTTATTAATAATCACATTAATTATACTTCAAAATGATATTTTAGATGTATTGGATTTAAAATATATTAATTATTAACGTCATCTGTTTCTTGTAGGTTTTTTTAATGAAGCTATTAGAAAATTCAAAATGATACACATGCTGACATTATATTTCTATTGAACACCACTACAGCAAGAATAATTTTTTTAAAAATTTTATTGTTGTTGTATTACATCCATCCCCTTTTTGCTCCCCTGCAAGAATAGTTTTTATGTATGAAATGTACCCATAAAAGGCTATACAACATACCATGTTTTACATAAATTCATTACTCTTCTTAGTTCATAGCCTACTATGAGTTACACAGGTGAGAATCCTTATGGCAAACACTGCCAAAAGCTCTAACAATTCTCAGCACTGAAAACCACTGTGGTGATGACATTAATAAAACAAATTCAAAAGCATTAACCTTCTACCAACAGAGAAAACCAAACTGTGGATTTAAAGGAAAAAAAAAATTAGGCATATGGCAAATCACTTTAAAACTTAGGATATAAAGTGCCTGTATTAGTTGTTTATCATATAACATGTTACCACAAAACTTAGCTGAAAACAACAGTGAGCAATTTCTTATCTCAGTGTCTGTAGGTCAGGAACTAAAAGGCAGCTTAGCCAAACAGTTCTGGTTCCATTGTCTCTCATGGGGTTCAAGTCAAGATGTCAGCCAGAATTCAGTCCTCTGCTTCCACTTACAAGGTTGGCAAGTTGGTGATAGCTCTTGGCAAGCAGCCTCTGCTCCTCTCTACAGGGCTGCTTGAGTATCATTATGACATGTCGCCTGGCTTTCCTCCAAGCAAGTAATCCAAAAAAGCAAGGCAGAAGCATCAATGTCTTTTATGGTCTAGTCTCTGAAGTCACATACCACCGCTTCTGACATTTTCTATTGTTCACACAGACTAATCTTGACACAATGTGTGAGAAGACTGCAACAAGGGAACTAATGCCAGAAGGTAAGGATGATCTGGAGCCATCTTAGAAGATGGTTATCAAAGTACCTGTGTGTAGCTCCAGTATAGTGAAATTGGATCATCAATGAGGCAATGAAAAATGGAAAATGTGATGATCGAAACTGCTTCTCAGAGAGAAATGTCTGTTAGGATAACAGGGCTTTACTACAAACACACAACTTTTGTTATGAGATTGTACTAAAATAGAACCCAATAATACTACACTTTGATGGAAAGCAAACATATCTAAAATGTAAATGGCAGATACTAAAGAGACTTTGCAAAAGTGAGATATGGATCAGTGTATCACTGAATATGAATTTATCAAAATATGCATTCTCTCCAGAATAATTCAGAATAAAATTTGCAATTGGACTGAATCCTAATGAAATCTTTCTTGTGATTATGGTAAAAGTCACAGTAATCCAACTTAATTCATTAATAGTTCAGTAGTAAGAATGCTGAATGGTATGCGAATCTATCAAAGTGCAACTAAAAACATATTTGGCAAATGTTTAGAAAGTTGTACAACAGAGGTTTATTAATAAGTTTACTCCTCACATTTTAGTGAAGTTTTTTCTTTTGGGAATCAACTCATTTTTTAAAATGAGAATAAAATATCCATAGCCTTATCTGCCAAAATTAGACAAAAAACTCTCTTTAGATTCCTGTTCCCTCATGACTTTTCATAATTCATTTTATTCTTAAGGAGAGAGGCAGGAGTAGTCACAAAATTTAGCCAAAAAATAAGTCTAATTCAAAATTACAAAGAGAAAAATTATGTGTACTGTTTTGTGTTAGTCAGTTTTCTAGCACACATTATGTGGAAGAAAAGTATTAAATTGGCTGCCAAGAGGGGAAAGGCTAAGAAGAGAAGGAGACTTCAATTTCATTCATCTGCCCCAACTTGGATATTTTACTCCATTTAACCAGTTCAGGCAACTCCAAATTTAGATATGTTCTGTGTACCACAGAAAACTCACCCAATAGCTGTCTGGAGACAGCAACAAAATATGCCTTACTATTCTAAATAGCTCATTAATCTAAATCATTCACTAATTACATCATTTAAAAGCAGTATCTTAAGAATTTCACTTCAACTGCTATAAATTATGTCTGTACTCATCAAAACTAGCACAGGCCAGTTTGCCTACCACTGAATTAGGTACTAAAGCCTACTTATTCTGCTAACTATACTTGTTAACTGAGGTCAAATGGAACTACTTCATTCACAGAGTATAGGGATCACAACAGGAGGTTCATATGACTAGTTCTGGAGGGATGGCAGAGAGTGAGAGAAGAACTTGGAACCTACCAAAGAAGTTCTCATATCCCTAAATAAGATTTCTATACTCAAACAAGATTAAGGCAAAAGCTGTGACAGCTGTAACTATGACTTCACTCAGGCAAACGAACAAGACTGGACCCTTTAGCAAATCCCATAATACTACCCTCCTAACAAATTACTCTGACCTTTGCTTCTTGACCTCAGCTCTGTGAACAGTTAGCTGTATACCACTGCAGCTATAAGACTTGAGTCTCTACTGCCTTTCCTTCAAATCCAACATTCAGTAAGAAAACCAAAGGCAAAAGAAAAACAGCAATTAAAAATGAATCTTTTGTTCTCTTCAACTTCTCCCTCAAAGTAAAAAAGAAAAAAGGCTCAATAATATAGTAACATAAAAAGAAGTCACTTGATAACAGATCCTACTAAGCTTTTCCCTGTTTCAGCAGCAGAAAGGTCACTACAGATTGCCACGGATTACCCAAGATAACAGCTTCCTACATCCACTCATCCCTTTCCTAACCCTGGCTGGTCATTTATTTGGGTTAGTTTTAAGAGCTGCTTCCTCTGGAGTAAACACCACTTACCAGAGAGACTTTAATATGTTCTAAAAGACACTGATGTTAACTGCTATCCATTATCCTTAACAAAAAAAGACAGTAATTCTTTTATTACCCTCAACTCCACTGTTTATTCTTTCTCCCTCTTCCCCATCCCCCAAGTATACATACACATGCAGAAGATTTCATTAATCATTCAACTTGTCAGAATTCAATTACCAACTGCTCAGATGTTGGGGGGTGGGTGTATTGAAGCCAGATGCACTGATGCAGTCAATTTTAAGAAAAGAAAGCTAGCCTAACACAGAGACAGAATTTGGTCACATACCAACTACTTTTTATTTTAAGAAAATGCTTTAGATTAAAATATTTTCCCCCTTCTCTTTAAAGTCCCTCAAATATCTCCCCCAGTTACAGCAAATTCTCATATAACCTCAATTGTTAAATATTAGAGCCAAAACAAAAGCAGATGCATTTCGTTAAAGAAATGGAAACATACCTATAAAATGATGCAATACGTGCGTATATTAATAACTTTTACAAAGCATATAGTATAAGAACCCCACATATATTAGCCAGATTCTCATGTTGAAAATTCTGATAGTTGGGTATCAAAAACTTGGGCAAGGACATGGGGTTATCTCACATAGGACATGTCTCCCCTGATAGGTATGCTTATAAAAAGAACAAGCGTACATTTTCAAGGTCTTTACCAAAAATCCCCAAGAAAATCTTTTACTTATAATAATAAAGAACTAATATGGTGCATAAATGGTTGACTCTTGGCACTGAGGTCTTGGCAAAAGGGCTATGTATATGCCTGCTTCTGCTTTCTCTTAAAAATAAAAAGAATCTTATTGGAGACTTCACTTTCCAAATGCAAGGGAGGAGTTTCCACAATAATACAAAGAAAAGGATGAAACCATTTCATTTCACTGAGGTGAGTATGCAGTACTTACAGAACACTGAATGGTACTGCCAAATATATCTTTAATCATTCATCATTTTATGGTAAGCAATCTTGTGATAAGCTCAAAGATGTGGCCTACAGTTCCCAGAGAATAGGGCTAAATTTAACTGGCTGAGCAAGCTACACATTATTACTATCAGTAAACATTCCTGCAGTAAATTTAACTGGCTACCAAATAGAACTAAATGTTGGTGAAAGGGAAAAGTATTTAACATACATTTCAAACTCTTGTTTTGCATTTTTTTCTAAATGGTAAAAAATAGCACGGTTTGAGATAAAAGCTTCAAAAAGTTGCAATACTTGTAGGTGCTTCACTTGCATAAAAACAATTTTCAAGTTAATTTTAGCAACTATCCACAGTGTTGTAAAATGAGACACTGATTTGTATGTACACTTCTCTAGTATAATTTAATACCTTGTGGAGAATACCATAAAAACCCAACCATGCCCATATTCTAGATATAAGAAGTTCTGTTTTGCCAAGAAAAAAAATAATTAGAAAGGGAGAAATTATATAGGATTAAATCTTTAAATAGGTCAAGAAGAAGGTCTGTTAAGTAGAAACCAAAATTTATTTTTTCCAAAAAGAACATTAATATAGCAGAGGTAACTAGCATATGACTCATTACATACTATTTCTAGAGTTTTCTTAAATAATTATCCCTGTGACCAATGTGGAAACCATGGATAAGCAGTCTTCATTTCAGAAAGGGAAAAAAAACATCAAAAAAAAAAATTTGATTTGTAAATCAAATTGTAAAGAAAACCAAATTGTAAATATATATATATATTTTTTCCTCTTAGATGCAAAATTACTAAAACACTTGTGGCTTTCTTTACAACTTATGTATATATATGTATACAACATATATGTGTGTGTGTATATGTGTGTGTATATATATATACATATATACATATATACACATATATATATATGCTTCTCCTATTTCTATTCCAATTGTTTTTACTTTCTTTGAACTTTATTCTTAGTATCATTGGTCTAAGGAGAGCTGACACTAAGAACCACAGTGTTCTTTCAGCCATCCCATTATCTCTCTGACAGTATCCTCTCTTACGATTATATTTAGATCGTTATGTTTGTTATAAATTAAAACAAAGTACTGAACCACTATTAATGAGCCCCCCCTCCAATCCAGTCTACCTTGCTTTATTATAATGTGACTATATAAGGTAAATATTCTCAACTGAGAAAAGAGGACATTTCCTTTGTTAAAATATGCAAAGCCCTTAAAGGATAACCTATGAAATTTTAGGGAATATTAGGATGTTAAATGTAATACCATCATGAAAAGTTTATTCTAAATTCCATTTTTATTATTTGTAACAATAATTATAGCTGTAATTAATAATTACCTATGCAAAACATTGTTTAAAGAAAGCAAAAATGAAATTTATAAAATAGCCCTTAATTAATCTAAGGCCAATATAAACTAGTTGTGAAGGGAAAAGAAGACTTATTAAATCACATAGGAACAATTATAAGACAATAAAGTTTAATTAAAGAGAGGTTGAGGAACGACGGATGAAACAATAACAATACAAGGTACAGTTCAATAAATGTTAAGTTTAAGCAGTAAAACTGGAAATATATGGGAAACAGATTTTGCATAAGTAGAAGAGCATAAATTAATTAGGAAACCAATAAACTGTATTTAAGGAACACCAACATTAGCAGATTGCCTAGAATAACTACATTGGTTGAGTATCTCACCAAAAAATCAGGTTAGAAATAGAGCTGACCCTTAAATAGCACAGGTTTAAACCACACAGGTCCACTTACATGTGGATTTTTAAAAATAAATATATTGGATAATTTTTGGAGATTTATGACAATTTGAAAAAAACTTGCAGATGAACTACATATCCTAAAAATAGCTACAAAAAATAAGACTAAAGAGAAGTAAAGTTTGTCATGAATGCACAGAAAAAAATTCATCTTTTATCAGATAACATCAAGTTACAATATAGTACTATAAGTACTTTATATTCATTTTCATTTTTTCATAATATTCTTTCTCTAGCTTACTTTATTGTAAGAATACATGTAACATACAAAATATGTTAATCAACTCTTTATGTTATTGGTAAGGTTTCCAGTGGAAAGCAGTAGGCTGTTAGTAGCTAAATATTTGGAGAGTCATAAGTTATATGGGGATTTTCAGCTGAGGGGTGGTGTCAATTCCCTTAACCCCCTTTGTTCATTGGTCAATTGTACTTAAAGGGTGTGGGAGATGGGAGACTCCAAAGGCCAGGGTAAGATATCCCTGACATCTATTGATGCAACTCAGATCAATAATCATATTTATAGAGAACCAACTATGTACAAAATACCAAGACATGGTTCCCAAACCCAAGTACATGAGGAAACAATACACAAAATCATTAGTAAATAATACAAAGATAAAATAAGGCCTAGCCCTGACTGATGTGGCTCAGTGGACTGGTGCCAGCCTGCGAACCCAAAAGTCACTGGTTCAATTCCCAGCCAGGTCTGTAGCTGGAGGCAGGCAAAAGGCCACCATACATTGGCAAGAAAGTGGGGGGGGAGGGGGGAGGAGCCCTAAAATCAAAGCAGAAATAAACTCAAATGGAATTTATAACAGAGGGTGTGATTAATTCCAAATATGAGAATTTAGGCAGTCTTCACAGAGGATAAAATGTTTGATCTGAACCTTAAGAGATGAGAAGGCTCTCAATGAGACATTTCTTTTTAAAACATTCTTTTTTTTTAAAAGATTTTATTTCATTATTTTTAAAAAGGGGAAGGGAGAGAGGCAGGGAGGGAGAGAGACATCAATGTACGGTTGTGTTTTACCTGCCTCCAGCCATAGACCTGACTGGAGACCTGGTTTGCAACCTAGTTATGTGCCCTGGCTGGGGAATCGAACCTGCGACCTTTGGGTTCGCAGGCCAGCGCCTTATCCACTGTGCTACCAGCCAGGGCTCAATGAGACATTTCTAATCCCCAAATCAGCATTAGTCAAATCAGCTCTAACTATGTGTTCATATATGAGTGATGTTTATTTGGGAGGCTCTTGCTGCTGGGATTTACCTAATTTTAGCTTTTCATACAAAAATGATTCCCTCAATTGCACTTTAACACACCTTTTTATATATCCACACAAAACAAGGTCATAATGAGCATATCGAATGCTCACAGAGAGGGGAAAAACACATTTCTAATTTGTCTCTATGGCCTCACTGACTCAAAACTCAATTTATACAGAGCTACATTCTTTATTTTTCAAATACTGTTTACATTCAATATTATTCTGTATTAGTTTCAGGTGCACAGCATATTAGACAAACATGTACTTTACAAAGTATGCCCCCCAATATTTTCAGTACCCACCTAGCACCATACATAATTATTGCAATATTACTGACAATATTCCCTATACTGTACTTTAAATCCCCATGATTATATTTTAACTATCAATATGCATATAGTTCATGATTCCTTCACCTTTTTTATCCAGTTCCCCAAGCTCTCACTCCTCTGGCAACCTTTAATCTGTCTCTGAGTCTATGAGTCTGTTTCAATTTTGTTTGTTTATATTGCACTCTAGATTGCACAAATAGGAGAAATCATATGGTATTTGTCTTTCTCTGACCGACTTATCTCACTGAGCACAATACCCTCTAGGTTCAACCTTACCGTCACAAATCGTTAAGAGTTCATTCTTACAATCCTGAGTTAGGAAAACAAACTTTGGCAAAACTAAATGCCATTTAGAAAAGGCACTATAATAGTAAAATATATATATATAATAATAATCAGCAATATGTGCCTCGTTATTTTTATTGTTCGTGTCCTATGAGTGAACAGCAGCTGGAATTATAAATGGTTTAAATGTGAGTATGAATGTGCCATGCTAGAAACACTTTAAAAAACTTGTATAATGAAGTTTTAAAATAGTCACATATAGACCCTGGCTGGTGGCACAATGGATAAGGCACCAGCCTGCAAACCCAAAGGTCACTGGTTTGATTCCTAGTCAGGGCACTAGGTTGCAAGCCAGGTCTCCAGCCAACTCTGTGGCTGGAGGCAGGTGAAAGGCAACTATACATTGATGTCTCTCTCCCTCTCTGCCTCTCTCCCTTTCCCTCTCTCTAAAAATAATAAATAAAATATTTTAAAAAAAGTCACATATATACCTAATAAGACATTGGAAGATCCAAAGATCTTGTGAGATAGCCTTTTGTTGAGTACATTCCTACTTTCTTAAACCACAACAAGGTTTTCCAGGCTCACTGTATTTTCCCAGCCCTGAAATCAACCACTTTTCCAAGAGATCTTAGTTCATCTTAGTGGAAAAAAGTTGTATAAAAATGAAAATCAGGTTCTTCCTTCTTTCCACTTTTCCCAATTACCCCCATGAATAAATGGTCTCTAGTTTCTAGCCTATCCTTCCTATTCTCTTCTGAAAATAAGATCAGATATGTGTGTACTTCCTTCTACCAAAAGTAGCATGCTATAGTCTTTTGTGTTTTTCCACCAACCTGACAGAATGTCCGTCCTGGAAATTACTCTAGATCAGTTCATTAGAGATATTTCTTGTTCTTTTTGAAAACTGCTAGTATGGTGGTAGGGGAGGAAGGGGAAAGGCATGGGGGGGACAAACAGTGATAGATTAATATCAGACTTGGTGTATAGATGATTTACACCAAATCATCTATTTAGAATAGTGTACTTAAAACTGGTATATTTCTGTAAACCAGTGTCACCTCATAAATTCAATAAAAAGGAAAAAGAGGATTATCAACCACTAGGGCCTGGAATGCACCATCATTTGGCTTGGAAACTGTGATTGGTGTAGCAGCTCTGGTGGGCATGACTGAAGAACAATGACAGCAGTGTGCCCAGAAATTGCAATGTGGTCTACAAAAGTAGGACAAGTGAAAAAAGTAGGGTCAGAATTTCTAAAGCTCAAATGATGGCAAACTGAGTTTCTTTTTCAAAACTGGTGGTAAAGTTGTGTATGGATGCCCAACACATGTGAGCTGAAAGATGTGCTAGATGCTTGCAATAATGAAAGACAGTTCAAGAGCAAATAGAGTTTTACTCTTTTTTAACTAAGGCCATACCACAAATGAGCTACAAATAAGACTTGGTGAATCATGTCTGCAGCTATTTGGACTTTTGTTTTGATTTTTAAAATTTGAGCAAACTTATAAACAATAATTTTAAGGGAAATTCACTTTGTGTGGAGCAATTCTTGAAGCAGATCATACAGTGAATGATTTATCATTAAATTAAGATACAAAACAAGCCCTGGCTGGTAGCACAGTGGATAAGGTGCCGGCCTGCGAACCCAAAGGTCGCAGGTTCGATTCCCCAGCCAGGGCACATAACAAGGTTGCAAATCAGGTCTCCAGTCAGGTCTGTGGCTGGAGGCAAGTGAAAAGCAACCATACATTGATGTCTGTCTCCCTCTCTGCCTCTCTCTCTTCCCCTCTTTCTAAAAATAATAAATAAAATCTTAAAAAAAAAAAAAAAAAGATACAAAACAAAAAAAAATACTACCACACAAATAAAAGACACTAAACCTACAATTAAGGATATTTGGACTTTAATCTTCAGTATTCATTAAAAAAAAAAAAAAAAAATCTGCCTTGGCTGGTGGCTCAGTGGATAAGGTGCTAGCCTGAGATTCCAAAGTCGCTGGTTCGATTTCCAGCCAGGGCACATAACCAAGTTGCCTAGCAAGGTATCCAGCCAAGTCTGCAGCTGGAGGCAGGTGAAAGGCAACCATACATTGATGTCTTTCTCCCTCTCTGCCTCCCTCCCTTCCCCACTCTCTAAAAATAATAAATAAAATCTTTAAAAAAAATCTATGTAACTTCTAGCCAAATCATTCCATCTTGTACTATTTCAATTTAAAAAACAACTTTTTTAAAAGCTGCCAGGGCCCTGGCTGGTGGCTCAGTGGATAAGGCGCCAGGCTGTGAACCCAAAGGTCGCTGGTTCGATTCCCAGCCAACGCAACATAACCAGGTAGCAAGCCAGGTCTCTAGCCAAGTCTGTTGCTGAAGGCGGGTGAAAGGCAACCATACATTGATGTCTCTCTCCCTCTCTCTTCCCCTCTCTCTAAAAATAATAAATAAAATCTTTTAAAAAATTAAATTAAATTAAAAAAAATTAAAAGCTGCCAGTCTTTAATGTGCAGGTGTACCAGGGTTGATTCCAGCACCCTCCTACGGGCAATTAGGTTGTCTCCAATATACTGCAACTACCAAATTGCAATATATTTGCAAAAATCCTTGTGCATATGTCAGATATGTCTAGATGTTGGATAGCTGGGTCAATAAGTAACTGCATGTGTGTATAATAATAATAACCCACATAAAAATAACTTTTAAAAGGAGCAAAAAGGGGATGGATGTAATACAACAACAATAAAATTAAAAAAAAAATAACTTTTAAGACTTTAATAGTTTTTAAAAGTGTAAAGGGGCTTCCAAAACCAAAAAGGTGGAGCCTGGTTAATACAGATCATAGTAATAACATCCAAAACACAAAGTACATATAGGATATAACTGAGTGGCAATGTGATATCTTAAGAAAGGGCATTCATAATTAAAGCCAGGATAAACAAAAGCGGTGTTCTGAGTATGTGGAAGCACTAGACTCCCTCCATCTGAGGGTATCATTTTCATTTTATAAGTAAGGAATTTGTTTAATCTTTTCAGAATACTTTTAATGTGTTGAGCCAAGAACAAAGGGCAAAGTAATTTATTCCTAAACTCACTTTCTGCCAAAAAGGAATACTTCTAGTTCCATCTAAAGCATTCAAAAACTAGAAAATTAGAAGGAAATAGTTATCTTTTCAGAGCACTTTCAAGATAAAATATGTAATTTTGAATGAAAAAATAAACCACACAGTACAGCAAGGACAATAAAAGGACAAATGCTAAGTGTAACTACCATGAATAAATCTCACACAATGTGGTCCCCAACCTTTTTGGCACTAGGGATCAGTGGAAGACAATTTTTTTATAGACTGGGGCGGGAAAGACAGTCTTGGGATGATTCAAGGACATTCAAGCTCACCTCCTGCTGTTCCTAACTGGTCTGTGGCCTAGAGGTTGGGGACCTCTGTCACATGTGATGTTAAAGAAAAGAAGTCACAAAAGAATGAATGCAATGACTCTATTTATATAAAATAAAAACATGTAAAACTAATCTATACTTTTTGATAAACACATAGATCATAAAGAAAAGCAAAGAACAATAAAGTCACAATAACGATTCCCTTGGAAGAACCTGAGGAAATAGGGTTTAGGAAGGAATGTATTTGTATGATTTCCAGGATGCCATTAATATCCTTGAGATTATCACTTTACATACATTATTTACATTGTGTGTGTTAAGTAATATATGCTTATTTTTAAATTTAAGTTATTGAGGTGACATTGGTCAATGAAATTATATAGGTTTCAGGCATACAATTCTATAGTATATCAACTGTACATTGTATTGTGTGGTCACCATCCCAAGTTATGTACTTTTTAAACTGTATTTTATTTTTTATAATAAAGAAAGTAAATAAAAAACTGGTAATACTACTTTGTGGCAAACTGTAACTTCTACCAGAGTGAAACCAAGAATGAACCTAATATCATAACTGGCAGTCACTGAATAACAAAAGATAAATATGAATCTTAAAATTTAAACCAACTTTAGTCCAAGTAGTGGAATCGCTGGATCAGAAGGCAGTTCCATTTTTAGTTTTTTGAGGAAACCCCATACTGTTTTCCAGTGGCTGCACCAGCCTACATTCCCACCAATAGTGCACGAGGGTTCCCTTTGCCCCACATTCTCACCAACACTTGTTTGTTGATTTATTGATGATTGCCATTCTGACAGGTGTGAGTTGGTATCTTATTATGGTTTTAATTTGCATCTCTCTGATGACTAGTGATGTTGAGCATTCTTTCATATGCCTCTGGGCCCTCTGTATATCTTCCTCAGTGAGTTGTCTGTTCAGGACCTTTGCCTATTTTTTAATTGGGCTGTCCGTCTCCTTGGTGTTGAGTAGCATTAGTTCTTTATATATTTTGGAGACCAAACCCTTGTCTGAGGTATCATTGGCAAATATGTTTTCCCTTACAGTTGGTTCCCTTTGAATTTTGCTGGTGTTTTCTTTAGCTGAACAGAAACTTTTCAATTTGATATACCCAAAGAATCACCAATTCATAAGAACCTATGTACACCTATGTTCATAGCAGCACTATTTACAATAGCCAAGTGCTGGAAACAGCCTAAGTGCCCA
>PVIW01004112.1:109621-143477 GCA_004026585.1 Noctilio leporinus | reverse complement strand
TGCTAAAGGTCCTATGTATTCTTCCTGTGATGAAGGTTGAGAATGAACGCTATGAAAATGGGCGAAAGCGTCTCAAAGCATACCTGAGGAACACTTTGACAGACCAAAGGTCAAGTAATTTAGCTTTGCTCAACATAAATTTTGATATAAAACATGATTTGGATTTAATGGTGGACACATACATCAAACTTTATACAACTAAGTCAGAGCTTCCTACAGATGATTCAGAAGCCATTGAAAATACCTGAGAGACTTTTAAAATAGGTTTTCTCTTATATTTGATATTGAAAAAACCTACAAAATTTGAAAGCATCTCATAGAAAAGTTATAAGGCATATGCAGGCTACTTAATCATTGAATGTCTTGAGTACATTAGCCTATGTAAATGGCTCTTGTTTGAACTCTTATGTGTTGAAGAACTAACTGTTCTTCTAGAAGATAGCATTGAAAGTGCCATATGACACATCTGCGTGATCTCTGCTAATGGCACTTTGGAATTGTTTTCATGAAGTCGTTTAGACATAACATTTATTATCACTGAGGATCCATTTGTCAGGTATTGAGTTATCAGTTCTTTGAAGAAATAAATTTTAAGGAAGTATGGGAGGAAGGAGTATATTTTACAAAATCTTAAGTGAAGCTCACAAGTAACCTTTGAGTAGCAAGAGTTTTAAGTATGTAATTAAAGATCTGTAATGGACAGTTAAAGGGATTACCGGTCAGCGAGAGAAATGTGAGCTTGCTGACGAAGGATTTCTGTGTAGATTTTGTCTTTATCCAATGATCTTAAAAGGAACAAGTTACAGTTAAAGATTGAATGCAAGATCCTGCAATTGTTGTTCCACATCTGGTTGTTGCTGTTTACATTCCTTTGTTGAGCCTATATCTTCATAAGCTCTAGCAGATACATGTTGAACACTTATGTTTTATGATCAAGACAGGATCGGAAGCCATGGAGAATGACAAATGATTTGTCTGTTTTATTCTGTTTCCATGACTTATATCTACTGCCTCGACTTGATTTATAAGTAAAACCTGGAAAACCTACAAAAATGTGTTTTATGGTTACCTAGGAATAATAAGAGAAAATATTGCTGTTATTTTTGGTGAAGAAAGTCAATTTTGTATAGTTTATTTCAACGTAAATAAAATGTGAATTTTGTTAAAAAAAAAAAATCACCAAGGATATTGTGGCATTGAACAACACTCCAAAGGAAATGGACCTAACTGATATATACAGAACCTTTCACCCCAAGGAAGCAAAATACACATTCTTTTCAAATACACATGGAACATTCTCTAAGAAAGACCATATAGTAGGTCACAGACAAGCCTCCACAAATACAGGAAAATTGAAATCATACCAAGCATCTTCTCAGATCAAAGTGGATTGAAACTAGAAACCAATCACAAGGGAAAAAAACAAAAACACTCCAACTCATGGAGAATGAATAACATGTTTTTAAGTAAGGAACGTGTTAACAATGAGATAAAAGATGAAATCAAAAAGTTCCTGGAAACAAATGACAATGAATACACAATAGTCCAAAACCTATGGGCCACAGCAAAGGCAGTCCTCAGATGGAAATTCATAGTAAAACAGGCCTACCTAAAAAGGAGAGAAGTTTATACAAAGAACCTCACCATAAAGCTGCAAGAACAAGAGGGGCAACAACAAACAAAGCCCAGAGCAAGTAGAGGAAGGAACTCATCAAGATCAGAGCAGAATTAAATAATATAGAGACTCAAACTACAATTCAAAGAATCAATAAGTCCAAGAGCTGGTTCTTTGAAAAAATAAACAAAATTGACAAGCCTTTAACAAGACTCATCAAGAAAAGAGAGAGGACCCAAATAAACAGAATCAGAAATGGCAGAGGAGAAATCACAACCGATACTTCAGAAATACAAAGGATTGTAAGAAATTACTACAAACAACTATAGGACAAGAAATATGACAACCTAGGTGAAATGGACAAATTTCTTGAAATGGATAATCTACCAAAACTGAATCCAGAAGAAGCAGAAAGCCTGAATAGGCCAATAACAACTAGTGAAATTGAAGAAGTTATCAAAAATCTCCCAAAGCACAAGAGCCCCAGACCAGATGGCTGCACAGGTGAATTCTACCAAACATTTAGAGAAGAACTATCCTTTTCAACCTATTCCAAAAAATCCAAGAAGAGGGAAGATTCCCAAATTCTTTCTATGAGGCCAATATTATTCTAATTCAAGACACAACTAAAAAAGAAAGCTATAGGCCAATATCTCTGATGAACTTAGATGCTAAGATTCTCAACAAAATATTGGCCAACCAGAACTGGCAATACATTGAAAAGATCATACACCATGATTAAGTGGGTTTCATCCCATGGATGTAAGGATAGTACAACATTCACAAATCAATAAATGTAATACACCACATCAACAAAATGAAAGACAAAAATCATATGATCATATCAATAGATGCTGAAAAAGCATTTGATAAATTACAGCAGTCATTTATGATAAAAACACTTAGCAAAATGGGAATAGAGGGGGCATACCTCAAATTCATAAAGGCCACATATGAGAAACCTGAAGCCAACATCACACTGAACAGGCAAAAACTAAAAGCTTTCCCCCTAAGATCAGAAACAAGACAAGGTTGTCCACTTTCTCCACTTCTGTTCAACATTGTTTTCGAAGTTCTAGCCATAAATAGCTATTAGAGAAGAAAAAGGAATCAAAAGTATTCAAATTGGAAAGGAGGAAGTCAAACGGTCATTATTTGCAGATGACATGATAGTGTACATACAAAACCTGATAGGCTCCACCAAAAACTCACTCAACCTAATAAGCAAATTTAGCAAAATAGCTGGATATAAAGTCAATATCCAGAAATCAAAAGCATTTTTGTATACCAATAATGAAACATCAGAGATAGAAGCTAGAAAACAAATACCATTTACTATAGCAACAAGAAAAATAAAGTACTTAGGAATCAACTTAACCAAGGAGGTAAAAGACCTGTACTCAGAAAACTACAGAACATTGAAGAAAGAAATGAAGGAAGATACAAATAAATGGAAGCATATACCATGTTCATGGATGGGAAGAATTAACATCATTAAAATGGCCATACTGCCCAAAGCAATCTATAGATTCAATGCAATCCCAATTAAAGTACCAATGACATACTTCACAGAGATAGAAAAAATACTTTAAAAATTTATATGGAGACAAAAACGCCCACGAATAGCCACAGCAATCTTGAGAAAGAAGAACAAGGTAGGAGGAATCACAATACCAGACATCAAACTATACTACAAGGCTACTGTCATTAAAATAGTCTGGTACTGGCAGAAGAACAGACGTATAGATCAATGGAACAGAACAGAGAGCCCAGAAATAAACCCAGGACTCTATGGTCAATTAATATTTGACAAAGGGGGAAGGAACATAAAATGGAGTAAAAACAGTCTCTTCAACAAGTGTTGTTGGGAGAACTGGGCAGCAACATGCAAAACAATAAAACTAGACCACCAACTTACACTAGAATAAACTCAAGGTGGATAAAGGATTTAAATGTAAGCAGTACCACCATAAAGGTCCTGGAGAAAAATATAGGCAGTAAAATTTTAGATATCCTATGCAGAGATATGTTTACTGATACTTCTTTAAGGGCAAAGGAAATCAAAGAACAAATAAACAAATGGGACTATATCAAATTGAAAAGTTTCTGTTCAGCTAAAGAAAACACCAGCAAAATTCAAAGGGAACCAACTGTATGGGAAAACATATTTGCTAATGATACCTCAGACAAGGGTTTGATATCCAAAATATAGAAAGAACTCATGCGACTCAACACCAGGGAGACAGACAGCCTAATTAAAAAATGGGCAAAGGACCTGAACAGACAACTTACTTAGGAAGACATACAAAGGGCCCAAAGGCATGTGAAAGAATGCTCAACATCACTAGGCATCAGAGAGATGCAAATTAAAACCGCAATAAGATACCACCTCACACCTGTCAGAATGGCAATCATCAGCAAATCAACAAACAACAAGTGTTGGTGAGGATGTAGGGAAAAGGGAACCCTGGTGCACTGTTGGTGGGAATGCAGGCTGGTGCAGCCATTATGTAAAACAGTATGGAGTTTCCTTAAAAAACTAAAAATGGAACTGCCTTTTAATCCAGCAATTCCACTACTTGGACTATACCCAAAGAATCCTGAAACACCAATTCATAAGAACCTATGTACCCTATGTTCATAGCAGCACTATTTACAATAGCCAAGTGCTGGAAACAGCCTAAGTATCCATCAGTGGATGATTGGATCAAAAAACTTTGGTACATTTACACAATGGAATACTACACAGCAGAAAAAAGGAGGGAACTCCTAATCTTTGCAACAAAATGGATGGAACTTATGCTTAGTGAAATAAACCAGTCAGTGAAGGACAAATACCATATGATCTCACCCATTACATGACAATAATGAACAAAACTAACAACAAGCAAAACATAACCAGATATACGAATATAGTAAATAGGCCTTCAGTGGTTACAGGGAAGGGGGTTGGGGGGAAGGGGGAAAAGAGGCAAGGAAGGGGAGCAGTTTAGACAAGAACCTAGTATAAAGGAACCATGGACATAGACAACAGGTGGGATTGACTTTGTAAGGGAATGGGTGGTGGGGGAAGAGGACGGAGGAGAGCAAAAAGGGGATGGATATAATACAACAACAATAAAATTAAATTTTAAAAAACCCTCAAAGGTATGCTTTAAAAAAAGAACCTTCTAGCCCTGGCTGGTGGCACAGTGGATAAGGTCCCGGCCTGAAAACCCAAAGGTCGCTGGTTCGATTCCCCAGCCTGGGCACGTAACCAGGTTGCAAGCCAGGTCTCCAGCCAGGTCTGTGGCTGGAGGCAGGTGACAGGCAACAATACACTGATGTCTTTCTCCCTCTTGCCTCTCTCCCTTTTCCCCTCTTTAAGAATAACTAATAAAATCTTTAAAGAAAAAAGAAAAAGAACCTACTAGAATTAATAATTGAGTAATGTGGCTGGACACTCTTAACATACACACATGTACGCACTCATTTGTATGAGTATGGGTATACTGTTCTCTATGTAGAAGCCCTCAATCATCTGTAAAAATCTATAGACTATCACTTATATAGCAAGATAAATGCTCTAACCTTGTATGATAACCACATATTCATTCCATTTTCACCAGTTGAGTTGTATGCTTACTAGTATCAAAGACTTGCTGCTACACATTTTTAAGAGTTATACTGTTATTTAACCAAATAATTTAAATAAAAATCACTGAATCCAAATAACCAATAATGTGAAAATAATTGGAGAACTAAGTCATCTTCTTTATATCCAACCAAGTGCTATTGGTTTGGGTGTGGCAGTTATAAAAGATGAGTGGGGAGTTGTAAGATTACGTGTTTATATTTTTCTGCAAGTATTTTTTAAGTTCCTGATCTATGGTAGAGAAATCCAAACTAGAAATTGTAAAGGATTCATTATAAATGTGATCTGTGCAAGGCACTCCAAATCAGGACTTTGTCCTATATATCTATATCTGCTCTATAAATGTGTAGGGCTGTGTGTGTGTGTATACACGCATTTCTCAAAATAGATTTTATTTATTTATTTTAGAGAGAAGGTAGGGAGGGAGAAAGAAGGGAAGAGAAACATTGATGTGAGGGAAGAACATTGATTAGTTGCTTCTCATACATGCCCTGATTGGGGGTTGAACTAGCGACCTTTCACTTTGTGCAACAAAGCCCAACAAACCATACTGGGCAGGGACCCACACACGTTTTCATGTATGTGTGTTGAACTCATTAGGATGGGCTAGGTTATGCTACAGTAAATAAAACCACCTTAAATCTCAGTGATTTAAAACCACGAAGACGCTTCACCTGGGTGGCAACTGGTGCATTCTAGCTACTTTGATCTTTCAGTACTTCCATATCAACATGTATTACTTTCATAATCACTACCGCAGGGGATCTACCACGGAGAATCATGTTCCAACTCCTCAATGCTTTCATGTAGAAATGAAATACATCACTTCCACTCACATTTTCATTGACCAGGATTATTCACACGTCTAATTTTAAGAGACAAAAATGTATAATCTTGCATTCTAGGAAGTAGAGAAGAACCGAATATTGTTAAAGTGATAAGTGTGTATCATACATGCATCATTTTCTAGGTTTTCTCAATCTTGTTAACTTCAAAATAAAACACTGTAGTACTGATCAAAATATTTGTTGTCTTTCTTTGTTGAAATCTTACTTACCTCCACCCCCATTGATGCCAGGCTTGGCATGGTGATATGAAGGGCTTTTCATTTGGGAGGACAGGCATCCCTGACACTTAAATGTCAGATATGGGTATGTGTCTTGCTTTGGCTAACAAAATACGTGTGTATGGGGTGGAGGTTAATAGGGGACACTACTTTGTGAAGCTTTAGGAACTACCAGATGCAGTACCTGGTTTCCTTTCCCCCTACTACAAGGCTGCAGCATGCCTGTCAGCAGTGACTGTTAGCCTGCGTCCCAGGGTGAAGATGTCAAGCACAGAGACTGCCAGCTTGTGATGGACAGGTAGTATGAGCAGGAAATGATAGAACACTGAGAATTTCCACTTGCCACCTCAACGTCACTTACTTTAGGGTGGGTAATATGCATATAACATCTTTAATTTATTGTTAAGAATGCTTATAAGAATACCCAGATGAAAATGAAAAAATATATATTTCACTTGCATTAGTGATAGAAGTATACTAAAAGTACAGTATAAAGAATACTTAAATTTGTTAAGACAGGTTTTAGACATATGAAGAAAATTATAAAATGTTATTGAGGGATATAAAATATGTTTAATCTCCCAAAATCAATGTATAAATTTAATGTAACTCCAATGGTTTCTTCTTAATTTGATAAAAGCATTTTTGTGGAACAATAGAGTTGACCTAAAATGTTGCTGCCAAGATTAAATGAGCTAAAATATGTAAAGTGCTTAGGACAGTATTTGGCACATATATGCATGTTAGGTAGTTTTGTTATTTGAAAAAATAATTAGATCATTTTAATGGAGTCTCAAAATGTATCTTAGTATAAATGGGATTTTAATATAGCCATCCTGAGAAAAATAAAATAAAATTATCTTGATCCATATTAAAAGTAAATTCCATGTGAATTAAAAATAAATTGTATGGAAAACAAAAATATTTTATTTATTATTATTATTATTATTAAAGATCTTATTCATTACTTTTAGAGAGAAGGGCAGGGAGGGAGGAAGAAAGGGAGAGAAACATCAATGTGTGGTTGCTTTTCACCTGCCTCCATCTAAGGATCTGGCTAGAGACCTGGATTGCAACCTGGTTATGTGCCCTGACTGAAGAATTGAACCAGCAACCTTTGGGTTCATAGACTGGCGCCAATCCTCTGAGCCACCAGCCAGGGCTACAAAAATATTTTAGAACAAAATTTAAGAGGATAAATTCTTATACTATGGGCTAGAAAAAAAATTCAACTAAGAGTAAACTAGGGAATTGTAAAAGAAAAGAGACATTTATTTAAACTATGTAGGTCAAAGAAAGATACCATAAACAAAACTGTTACAATAGATTTTGGGCAATATTTGTAATGAGTAAGACAAAAGTTAACATCTGTAGTATATGATGTTTGCCATCAAATTTATAGGAAGATGGAAAACTGCATAGAAAAATAAGCACAGAATATGTGAACAGGCACATCTAAATGGTCAATCTAATTAAAAAACTTAATCTTACTAGCACTCAGGAAGATGCAAACTAAAGTAACAACGAGCTATCACTTCTCACCTATCAGATCAACAAAAAGTTAACTGTTGACAGAAATGTCAACAACTATACATTTTGAACCACTTTTTACATTTGTTTTTTAAAAAGGATGTCTCAAAACAATTCTTTCATAAATATATTGATAAAGAACTTACTTTGTATTGTAATTAATTATACACAAGCTACACTATTTTGAAATTTCAGATTATTATGCAACATATTTTGACAAAACTGATTTCTGTCCTCTTTTCATCTCCTATACTGTATGTTCCTCTCAGCTACAAACAAAGGATTCCGCAAATACTATGCTTATTGCTCAGTGTTTTTTGTTTTGTTTTAACATCATTTCCACTCTGACCAAGGACCCCAAGGAAGCCCTGGTAGGTAACACATCCCTGAGCACTCACCATGCAAGTTGTGGCAGCCCTGGTTGAACATAGCTAAGTATACACACACCTTTTATATATATACTTCTATGTCTGTCCACACCAGACTTTTTACCTAGTTTCTCATGGCCTCTTCTTTTTCTACTTAACTCCTCACTTCTTCCCTACTCCCTACCCTTTTCAGGAATCTCTCAGCAGGATGCTAGGGTCAAGGCCATGTTCATATTTATTGTAGGAAATAAATCATACCCAGGGTTAATTGTTCCTTGGAGCCAATTTCACCGAGTCACCACCACCAGACCTTTGAATGTAGAGCCATTGTCTATTGAACCTACTCAACCTTGAGATGTGCAGAATGAATCAGGGAGCTGAGTGAGAATGAAGGCAGGCAAGTTAGCTAAAAGGCTACTGCAATGTTCCTAATGAAAGATAAGAACTACAAAAGGATACAATTATCTCCAAAAAGATGGTGAATGGGATTTACCTGTGAAAATAAGGTAAGCAGCAATGTGTTGCAGGTGCTGATACAATTCTATATTCATGTATGCATACGCAATGGGGGGCAAAAGTCTATTCTCTCTGGAAGGGACTGGGGGCTCGCAGGGCCGTGCAACCAGTCAGGAAAGGCTTCAGAGAGGAAGTGAGGCCCGGAAAGGCTGTATAGAGAAAGTGACGCTTCACCTGAGTGGGTACAATAGAACATTCCAGAAGAAGGGAAAACAGGAATAAAGGCACAGGGACATGAAACCAATGACACTTTCAAAGAATTCCACGTAATATGACTAAAGGAATTAAGAATGAGGTTGGTAGTCAGATCGCGGAAGACCTGTTTGCCAATTTTAGAGACTGGAATTAATCCTGTAGGGCAGACAGAAGATTTTTAAAGGGCTTTAAGGAGGGGAGTAATGGGTTTGGATTTTAAGGGACACAACATCTTTGGCAGCAGTATGAAAGATGGTTTGGAATAAGGCAAGGAGCTCTTCTTGTGGCTCAGGTGTCAGGTAATTAGATTAATTCTATCAGCCACAGTATGATTTTTCAGGCAAGTGATTACTTCACTGAAGCACATGAGAAGTAACACTTTCTTTCCCAATTATGTAAGGCAACTAACTAGAATGATAAGCAAGACATTCTCCTTTTAAACTCTATTGTGTAAATTTAGTAGTACACTCTAATTTAATAGAAGGAATGGGGTTGAATAGCCTTTGGCATCAATCCCAGATACTAAAACAGTGAGAAAACAAAACATGTAACATAATATCTGTCCATAAATTTAATTGTATGGTTAGGGTTATGGAACATTTTAAGAGTTATGACTTCCTTGGAAAATTGTCAACATTAAAAAAAAAAACTTTGAAAATTATTCAAAAAAGTCATTTGGCATCCAACCATGTTGACAGAATGAAAAATGTTGAGTAAATGGCCCACGTGAAATTCACCATTCTTGAAGAAGTAAAGGCTATTTTCTAAGGCTTCAGAATGCCATCTTGTATTAAATAATATTATGGTGATGAAAAAAACCAAGAGACAACTTTCCAGCTCACTCAGAAAATGGAGTCAATCTATTTTTTTAGAAGATAAATATATTGTTACATAAAAGAATGTCTGTGAGCCAATGCATTCAGTGCTGACTTCTGCTTTCTATTCCTTTCTTTCTGCCTTTTGGTGTTTTCTAATTTTCTACCAGAGCACGCATGGTTTCTGAAAAAAAAAGTCAGTAGAGCAATTGCACAATCAGATGACTTCAGTTATCCTTTCCAGTTTCTAGATTCTAAACCAGCCTTCTGATTCTCCATAAAAATTAATGTTAACTTGCTCTTGAGTGTGCTTGGAATAAAGGCAAATGTTCTTTCCTTAAGCCTTGTGGGAAATTTTTTAATTTTCAAAAATAAAAACAAATTTCCCCTCATTTATTCATGATAGTGGAGGGGAATACTGACTGACACCGGTATCCGAAAACAGGAGAGAACTGAAGACATCAGGCATACATGTAATTATACTGGGCACTTTACAATGTTTTTGGCAGATATACCATCTAAATAAAGTTTTTCTTTAGCAAACATTAAAATGACTCTGTGCCTACATGTGGGCTGAGAAATGAAAGTATGGTGAAAGAATCTGTAATTTTAAATTCATTGCATATAATCTACAAACTGTATCTTTCACAGGCAAATGGACAAAGATTCTCTATGCTGAGAAGATAAACCACTTTTAAAAAACAGACCTAAAATAGGAAAATGAAAATGTAGAAACTGAATGCTAACCTTGCTTTGTCTGATGCAATGAAGATATAAAATAATAAAACAACACCTGGATCAAGAGTTCACTTCAGTTACTCTGAAAATCCAGATTTGCTTAATCAGAGGACACTCTTTTAAAATCAGCTTCATCTGAAATTATAGTCAGCAAAGAATAGCTAAAGAAATATGAAACACTCATCTCTTAGGGTTAAAGAAAGGGGTCTGTCAAATAAACTTGATGTAAAGTATTTCTCCATCCCTTAACACTTAAGATGGGTCTTGTAAAGACAGAAGTGGAAGTATAATTTGTCTT
Organism: Noctilio leporinus; assembly: GCA_004026585.1. Classification (NCBI taxonomy): domain Eukaryota; kingdom Metazoa; phylum Chordata; class Mammalia; order Chiroptera; family Noctilionidae; genus Noctilio; species Noctilio leporinus. The sequence goes on along the minus strand of PVIW01004112.1, from coordinate 132,702 downwards.
AAATTAATCGCATTGAACCTTTCCCAGAATTACAAGAATTTAGATTGTTTAAAAGAGTTGGATGTGTTATTTATAATTTTTAGATTCTTTTCAGGTTCTCTGAAACAGTCTCTTATTAGTTAGGACTTGTACCACCACCTTGCACGAACTCCCTTCCCCAACCTTGCAGGTGAGCACAATTTCTGGAACTTATATTGCTATGCAACATTCTAATTATTAGCCATCTCAAGGAGAGCATGTTTTACAAATTTTTACACTAATTACATTAGTTCTCCCTCTCATGTCTCTCAGACAATGGGGCTGACATGCTTCTGCTGCCTTAACCTCTGACGGAAAACCACTGCCCTCAAACATTGCCAGGAGTCCCTCTTCAAATCCTCCCATTATGCTTTCAAAGCTCAAAAAAATCCTCCCGGCTGAGAACTATGCTCAGGCTGGGAGGAAAACCACCCATGCAGGCCTGGTCAGAATTTGTAGCTGGCAGAGGGAAGGAAAGGCTGAGTACATCGCGCACACACACCCCTATGGCTTTTTAAAAAAAATATTTATTATTTTTATAGAGAGAAGGCAGAGAGGGAGAGAGAGACATCAATGTATGGTTGCCTTTCACCTGCCTCCAGCTACAGACCTGGCTGGAGACCTGGCTTGCAACCTGGTTATGTGCCCTGACTGGGAATGGAACCAGCAACCTTTGGGTTCGCAGGCTGGTGTCTTATCCTTTGAGCCACCACCCAGAGCACCCTTGTGGCTCTTGATGCTAGCAATGTCAGAATTGAGGACACTGGGGTGGGATGTCAGTTTTGGTTGCCTAGCCATGGAGGAAAGGAATCATTGGCACCAGACAAGGAATTAGGGCCTTGGCCTGTAGCGCTGAGATTTAGGGTTGGGATCCAGGTCCCGGAGGGTACTGAAAAAAATTATTTATTTTTTAGAGAGAGGGGAAAGGAGGGAGAAAGATAGGGAGAGAAACATCAATGCGTGGTTGCCTCTCACATGTCCCCAACCTGGGACCTCGTCCACAACCCAGGCATGTGCTCTGACTGGGAATCAAATTGGCAACTTTTTGGTTCACAGGTCAACACTCAATCTACTGACTCACACCAGCCAGGGCCAACCAGGGCTTAGGAAGGTACTTCTAAAACGTCTCCAATCAGTTGCCTACATTGCCCAGACCTAATTCTAGCCTATTTTTCAACCATATTAGTTGGTCTTGCCTCTCAGGCACAACTATCCACTCACCCATTTCTTTCCACGCTTCTCTACTCATACACTTCTTGGCCACTGTTATCTGTTCTATATGCTTGCCCCCTGAACCTGCTACTCAATTGCCTTCCCTGCCAGTATGTCCCTAGTAAACTTCCCTAGTCTACTGCAATGAGCCTTCCCAGGACTTCTTATTTTACCACAAGTTCTTTTCACATTTTAGCTGTAACTGAAACCTAGCTCTTTCATACATGATACCACTTTCCTTGAAAGCTTGTGCAGTGGTGTAGATTCTTTCTCCTATCTTCTCTGACTCACAGGGCAAAGCAATGTCAGCACAGCCTCTTGCTACCCACTATTACAACCCAACTACTGCCTTTTGGAAATGCATATATCTGCTTTACACCAGCCGTTCTCCACTTTTGGAGGGATTAGACCTTAAACAAAGCTTTTACATCTCCTATTGACCCACCTCAGCTAATGCCTGGCTGTGGTCATTCGCCTGCTCTCACCCATGTTTTATCAGCAGCCGGCACTTAGATGGGCATTTCTTGTGTGTTCAGTTACCTGCTTTCAAGAGATATTTGTGCCAGAGGCTTAAGTATAAAGTCAAGGAAGAAAACAAAAAGTAAAAAGAGAAAAAAAAGGGTGCTAGTTTCCCTGCAATGCATACAACAGGTCTGTTTCTTAAATAAAATGTGATAGTCCTGGATGATATGGCTCAGTGAATTGAGCGCCAGCCTGCGAACCGAAAGGGCTAGTTCCATCTCCAGCAGGGCACATGCCTGGTTGCAGGCCTGGTTCCCAGTGGGGTCATGTGAGAGCAACTGATGGATGTTTCTCATATTGATGTTTCTCTCTCCCTTTCCCTTTTTCTAAAAATGAATAAAATATTGAAAAATATATACACAATGTGGATAATAGTAATATCTGCTTTATGGGTAATTATAACTGAGGAGTAATTGCAAAAATGTATGTCAAGAACTAAGATTGCTGCTCAATCTTCCCAATATGCTGTGCTACCTTAATTTACACCTTCATCATCTCTGGCTTGGCCTATTGCAACACTCTGAATGATACCTTGGCTCCTAGTTTCTCCCAATTCTGGTGTGTCCCTCATGCTGTCACCAGAAAAAAATTTTTTATGGTTTGTGAAAATACCTCCATTATCCCGTTTCCTACAGAAAAGCCCAAAACTTCAGCACACAAGAGCCCTTCACTGCTTAGATTACGTGCCCTTTTGCACACCTCTGCCTTTCCACATTTCCTCTTCCTCAAATGACACTTTTCCCATTCACAGCCATTTCCTTTCTCTATTAAGTATTTACTACATTGCATTTTAAATGTTTCCACGTCTATTCTTCTGGAAAAAGAACAGCTCCTCAAGGATAGGGAAATACCTTTTTCTTGCCCCCAGTTTCAGATTCTGTACCAAGCAAATGCTCAACAAATATTTAATGACTGAACTGTAAGCAACCAACAAACATTTAAAAATATATTTAAAAAGTTCAAGTTTTAAAATTTCTCTTTAGATGGAATTGACTGAAAGGGAAAAGATGCAAATGAAACACTCAAACTCAAATCTTAAGGCAAACATAAGTCTTCTTAAAGTCAGAATACACAGGACCGCAGTGCCCAATACTGAAAATCTGGATTAACCCCAGAATTTCAAGGATGCAGGAGCATGACAGTGGGTATACATAAAGGTGAAACTCTATCACCACCCTCCTTAAAATCCTTCAACGGTTTTTTAAGAGAAAGCCTAATCTTGAACCTGGTGCAAAGGTCCTCCACAATAAACTTTCCTCCATCTCCTTACAGCCTCATCTCACACTAGTCTCTCCTTTACTTCAGCCAGACCTTCTTTCCCATGTTTTTGTGCGAGCAAATCTGCCTGTAATATTCTTTCATATGCTCTGCTATTGCAAACTAGGTCACTTGTTAAAAAAAAGATTTTATTTATTATTTTTAAAGAGAGAGGAAGGGAGAGAGGCAGAAAAGAAGCGAGACATCAATATTATATGGTTGGCTTTCACCTGCTTCCAGTTACAGACCCGGCTGGAGACCTGGCTTGCAATCTGCTTATGTGCCCTGGCTGGGAATCAAACCAGCAACCTCTGGGTTCACAGGATGGCGCCTTATCCTCTTATCCTTAAATTAGCGCTACAGACTTTGAGTCCATCTTACCACATTGTACTTGTTACGCAATACAGTACAAGTAGTACGACAATGGATTATGGGTCATTCCCTTACCTGTAAAATTAAGGCTACAGTAGTACCTAACCTACTTTGTAAGATTATTGAAAGGTTAAATTGTTCACGTAAAGCATTTAATATTGTTACTATATCGTTAAGTGTCCAATATATGCCAGTAATTATCATACTTAATACCACCTTTCCCACCCCCAACAGTTTCCCTGCTCCTCCAGCCCCGGCTCGTTTGTTTTCTTGGCGTCCAAACACAGAGCCGAAAGCACAGCAGGCCTTCAACCTAAGATTTTTAAAAATAAAACACTTAGCCTTGTGTTCCGGTTTTGCCGCTCAGGCTCAAAGATTGCAGGCCAATTACGCACCCTGTGGCTCGTTTACCCTTATGAAAAATACAGTAGCTACTCGAAAGAGGTCTTATATTTAGAAACGAACGCTGGAAGTTTATTAGTATCAGAGCGGAGGCTCGCGTCTCCCCTCTCCAGGCACATCTCGTCCCGACTCACCCTCCTTCCAGCCCACACCCTTTTCGCGCCCTTGGCCCGAGGTTCCCCAGGACTGCAGGCGTGGGAGCCTCGGCCCCACGCCGCTCCCTCCCGAGGCCCAGCGCCTTCCTTCCTTCCTCGCCCGGACGGACGCACTTCCGGCGGATGTGGGGGGGAACCCCGGAAACGGAAGTGAGTGGCGGGGCTGGCTGACCGGAGCGGTGCTGAGAGGCTGTTCGGAGAGCGAGGTGAAAATGGTGAGTGAACCCCTGGCGACCCTAGTTCCCGGCGTGCTCGGGACTGTGGCCCAGTAGGACCAGGTGGCCGCTTCCCAGCCGATACCCAGTGGCGGTGGTGGTGGCGGGAGGATGAGGTCAGCCTCAGGCGCCAGGAATTGTCGAGTCACCGGGTTAGGGGCTGGCGGCTGTCTCGCGGGCGGGGCCAGGGTGCGGGACTGGCGGGCAGTGCTTCGGCTTCATCCCCTTTCCTGTACTTAAGTTATTTCGGTTTTTGCCCTCCCGTTCTCAAGTCCCCCAGCAGGCCGCAACCTCTTCTTTATAGTTGCCGCGGATCTGGGATGGACGTATCGAAAGTACAACCTGTGGTGTAGCGTTGCTGACTGGCTTTCCCTGACGGGGGGAACCTGTGGGAGCTCTGAGTCCCCAATTTCGCCCACGCCTGACCTCGGAAATGACCCCATAATAAACCCACTACAGGTTGCATTATCAGCACTTAGCTTTACTCTACAAATGTATTTGGGAGGTTTGTTATGCCAGGTATCGGAGGGGGAAAAACCAGACAGTAGCTAATTCCCGTTTGTCAGCATTGTTAGAGCATCTCCTTGGCTCCTCCCTCTTTTCTTTTTCTCTCTTTTTAACTTAAAAGTTGTGACGTTTGGAAAAGACTCCTGAATTACCCGCTTCTGATTCCAGTACTGCTGCTAGGCCGTCAAGATCTCGAAAGCTTTAGTTGGTAAACATTGCTGATCATCGTAAAAGTTTTCATAAACACTCTCAAGTGTAACTAGTGATAATTATTAACCTTTTTTTAAAAAGATTTTATCTATTATTTCCACAGAGAGAGGAGGGAGGAGGGAGAGGGAGAGGGAGAGAGAGAGAGAAACATCAATGTATGGTTGCCTTTCACCTGCCTCTGGCCACAGACTTGGCTGGAGACCTGGCTTGCACCCTGATAAGGGGCCCTGACTGGGAATTGAACCAGCGATGTTTGGGTTCGCAGGCTGGCGCCTTGTCCGCTGTGCTTCCAGCCAGGGCTATAATTATTACCTTGTAATAGATTTGTTCACACCTCTGGTACTTTATTAGAAACATCAAGTACTAATCTTGATATTTTACAGAAGGTAATTGGGAAGATGACTACATTAAGCACACATCAGAATTCCTTGTTCCTTTACGCATAGAAGAGACTTTCGATCCGTTTCTTTACAATGAAGCAATCTGGGAGGAGGAGAATATTCATGCAGAACAGGATATACATTTGGAAAGATGGGTAAACACAGGCCAGAGAGGTTTTATGTGTTGATTACAGTCACTTAGTGGGTTAGTGATAGTCCACACTGCAGGGTGGTGGTGGGGGGCGGTGTTTGAAACCTATTGTACAGGTTCTTGAGTTCCAGGCTAAAGACTGGACTTTATTCTGCAAGCAAGACATAGATGAATCAGTGAAAGGTTTTTTTGGGTTTGCTTTTTTTTTTAAGTGTTTGTGGAGGAGATTGCATTTTTTAAGGAAAACTGATACGCAGAATTAGAAAAGGGAAGAATGTAAAGTCTGTAAGACCCAGGAGAGTGCTGTGGAAATTACCCAGTTGTGAGAGCATGGATTAAAGTGGTAGGTTGAAGAAACTGTGGACCCTTAAAGTACCTTACCACATGAAATATACATGTGATTTTAGAAATTGATAAAGAAAGCTGTTTTCTCAGAATAGCTTTTAGAACAGAATGAGACTGATACTTGTAGCTGTTTTATATCTTTTTGCAGAATTACAGGGATACTGAACTCAAGCAACTAGTGCTTTCAAGCCAGCATCTTGTGTTTTACCTTTTGTAATACTTACTACATTTTTTTTGCTCATTCAATCTGTCTTCATCAGACTAAGCCCTGGATGGTAGACATGTATCTTTGGCATCTAACACATCTACCACATAGATGCTTAGTAAATATTTGATGCTTAAATGTTTTATTGTGTAAAGCATAGGGTGTCAATTTACCAGTACCAAATGCACTGCCTTTGTTTTTGTTTAACATTATTCTGATTCTGATTAGATACAATTATTTTTTGTAAGTCGTATCCTCTTATAAAAACCACTTTCTGAACCCCGCCCCCCCCTTTTTTTTTTTTAGCTTATATGACCACTGATTTCTGGTTAGGCTCTTCTTTATTTTATTTATTTATTTATTTATTTAAAAGATTTTATTTCATTATTTTTAGAAAGAGGGGAAGGGATAGAGGCAGAGAGGAAGAGAGACATCAATGTGTGGTTGCATTTCACCTGCCTCCAGCCACAGACCTGACTGGAGACCTGGTTTGCAACCTGGTTATGTGCCCTGGCTGGGGAATCAAACCTGCGACCTTTGGGTTCGCAGGCTGGCGCCTTAACCACTGTGCTACCAGCCAGGGCTTAGGCTCTTCTTTATTAATCTCATGTCCTTGTACTTCTGCTTTGTCCTGAAGGAATGATATTCCTCAAGATTCTGCTCTTTCTTTTTTCATTCTGTGATAATCATTCCAACCTAAGGGAGGGATCTTTCCAATGAAAGTAAATCTGATCGTGTCATAATCTCTCAGAGGCTCTTTATCAATTTCAGGATAAAACTGAAATTCTTTGCATGTTTAAACCTTTTCATTTTGCCAGCCTTTACTTCTTCCTTATTTGCTTGATCATTTATATTTTTAAATTGTTACTCATATTGTTGTTTTTTTCTGGAATGTCTTTTAATCTAACAGCATTCGGAAATGACTTGGAAATCCTTCCTAACCACAAATTTGATAGTATTCACTGGGCCATGTGCATAGTAAGGCTCATGGTGATTGCCTAGATGGAGTTTTGAAGGCAGAGACCTTAATTTTTTTTTCTCTAGTGCTTAAACCATGATGTTTACATAGATGTTCCACATGTTGGTTTTTGTTTGTTTTGCTCTTTGTTATTTAAATTTTTTTTTTTGGTATTTAATAGTGCCCTTTATTTGTGTTGTAGAATACCAGAGGACTTGGATCTCAGCTAAAGAGCAGTATTCCAGTTACTGAACTTTCAGCAAGCGGACCTTTTGAAAGTCATGATCTTCTTCGGAAAGGGTATATTGGAGAGTTCTGACTTCAACTTTGTTATAATAAACTGTTTCTGGGAATTATTTTTCACACTATTCTTTAATATTTTACTAGGCCTTAAATATTTAAATTTAATTTGGAGTTAGCAAGTAATATACCTTAGAATGGGAAAGGAGGTGAGTGGAGGTTTAGATATTTTCTATAGCCAAAAATGTACCTTATCAGAGTACTAGGTTCCCATGACAGGGCATCCTCCTAGGAGATGTTACACAGTAGCATGATTTGGTAGTATTCTTCACTTTGCCATTGATAACTTGAAGAGCTATTTTATTAACTATTGGAATGATTCACTTTATGGGAGGGGACACTAAAGTATAGCAGTAAAGCATGGATTCTGGATTCACTATGCTATTTGCTAGACAGATGCCTTTGGACAAGTTATTTAATTTCTCTATGTCTTATTGTCCTCATGAAATAAGGCTATTAATAATATATATGTTATTTTGATAAATAAATGAGTTGGTAGTGCATGAAAAATACTTAGAACAGTACCTGACATTAGTGAGCACTCATTGTTAGCTGCTATTCTCTTTCTTTTCTAGCTTTAGCACACAGTTACAGTCCTTCATTGTCCTTTATGTTTTTGTATGTTTAAGTTTCAATTTCTTTTTCTTGGCAGGTTGCTTTTCTGCTCAATCAAATAAGAATAATATCTTTTCTACCATGAATATTCTGTTTTGAATTTTTTAATTTTATAGCTAATTTTCAGGTATTCAAGTTGTACTGTAATAGACTGGAATTCTATTACAGACATAATGCCTCATTACTGTCTTTCAACTTAAAGGTGCAGTATATAGCTTTGGAATTGGAGATACAATTTGATTTATAGTATAATCAAATGCATACGGTAGCCAGTAACCAAGTCCTGATAATATATTATTTATTTATTTTCTTATGTGAAATGCATCTTTCTTTTCCCTAATTAGTCTGTACAATTACCATTTTAAAATTCCACTTTTAGGATAATATTTTATGCAAAGAAATTACTCGGTAAATTATTGCTTGATTTCTAAGGTTTCTTCCAGCCCTCAAATCCTGTTTTGGAAAATAAGATATACATCTTTACATATCTAGGGTAATAAAGATCCGTGGCCTGGTTCTAGCTGTGTATCACCTAACATAGGACTTTGTATGTCATACTTACATTCAGTAAATGTCAAACATTGTTCAACATATGTTCATTAAAGATACATTAAATATTGAATATACGTTAGACCTGAACAGAAGAGGTTTAGATATTTTGTATAATACAAAAGCATGTCATCAGAATAATAGTAATAAACACTACTTTATTAAATTTCTTCTAGATAGCAGGCACTATTTAATGCCATTTTTAAAGGGATCTCTCTAGTGAATTGAGGTCTTGATTACCAGTGTCTATAATAGATGAATTTTAAAACATCATATAATAAATTTGACTTTTTCAAATTTGGCTTTTTTTCCTTTTTGTGGGTAGTTGCATGACTTTTAATACATGTATTATTTCCTGTCAGGGTACAGTAGTTTCATCATCCCCCCAAAACCCCCCTGTGCCATTCCATTGTAGTTACACCTTTGATAGATTTAATTTTGAACTTTAAATACTGTGATATGTAATCTCTTTTAAATGTTTTATTTCCAGTTTTACCTCCGTGAAAAATGAACTTTTGCCTAGTCATCCTCTTGAATTATCAGAAAAAAATGTAAGTATCTTAACAGTATATTTTTGTCTTCTAGTAGAAAAATATTATCAGCAAGACATTTGTGGTTTCATTTATTAAGATAATTCTGGCCCTGACTGGTGTGGCTTAGTGGGTCAGGTGTCGTTCTGCAAACTGAAGGATTGAGGGATCGCTGGTTCAGTTCCTCATGGGGGCACGTGCCTGGGTTGCAGGCCAGACCCCCAGTTGCGGGTGTGCAAGAAACAACTGATCAATATTCCTCTCATGCATCAATGTTTCTCTTCCTCTCCTTTTCCCTCGCTTCCTTTCTCTCTAAAAAATAAACAAGTAATTTTTTTTAAAGATAATTGTGGTGTGTGTAGAGCATTTGACCATTAAGAATATGAGGCCTTATTTTCAGTATACTCATAGAGTAGGTTTTGAATTACTATATTGCTTCACTGAAGTTCCCTCTCTACACATTCTTTTTTGTCTTTTTAATGGATATTCTAAAGGTCAGTCCACCTCTCCCTTCCTCTCATAATATGTTTTTATTTTATGATTCCTTTTTCTTTAATATTTTTCTCCTGCCCTTTTTTGGGGGGAGGGGGTATACATCTCTAAGTGCCTATCTCTAGCCTTAACCTCTTTCTCAAGCCATACTTCTCCAAGTTATAGGGGTACATACACACTTATTAGGCATAGTAGGTACACAGATAAATATGACATAATCTCTGGCCTTAAGGGGCTAAAGATTTAATGGGACTCCTGTGCTAAGGGATTGTGGAAAGCTTCATAGAAGAGGGGGCATTTGAATAGTTTTAGACCAATGCTCTCCAGGTAAATAGATGGGGAAAGGTTATTACCAAAGAAGGGGTTATAGCTTGTATAGATGTTTTTTAGACAATTTAGAGGGTGTTTAAAAACACTTTCAGAGCAAGAAGAAAAATTTGTTACTTATGGAAGATGGTGCACTGAGCTGACCTGTTCCATTTTTTCCCCTTCTTTAGCAAGAGGAAAGATCTTTGTATAAGAAAGAGCAGAACAAGTAATGTGATGATGAAATAGAAGTTCAGATGAGATGAGAAAATAAAAGGGCTCCTAGTTATTTAAGTGCATTCTGGTTTCATGCTAAAAATTTGATTTAGGGAGGTTAAGTATTTTTCAAAGATGAGAGGTTAACCATAGAAAGCATGTAAATTAGGTTTATGGAAGAAGAAACTGATAAGGATAGCTCATTTTAATGGATAAGTGACCTACATCACAGATGACAAAATAGATCAAAGGACTAGCCCAGAATTCAAAAAGCCGTTTACACAGGAGAATGTAAATCTTGGACGTTAGTAATAATATATGGCCCAAATCAAGGGAGGTGATACCCTTCATTTTCCTAAGTAATAATTTGGTCATTAGATATGGAATATTGGTTTAGTTCTGAGCAATACATATGAGAAACTTTGACAAATCTGAGACCAGCCAAAATGTTGAAGAGCCTAAAAATTTCATAGATCTTTTGAAACTTAGCTTACATTTACTGCCTCTGTGCTGTTTTAATCCCTCACCCAGCTCATGTCAGTCTCCCTTAAAATTCTGTGGTGCTTATTATCTATTATAAGTCTTTTAGCATGGGCTATATTACTGAGCTACAGTATTTGGAACTCAGTATTCAGTTCTTAGCACTATATTACTTAGTAGCTAAGTAAACTTGTAAATCTTTGTTTCCTCATCAGTAAAGTGGAGTTAGTAATAGCCCCATCCCACAGCACATGCTGGCTTACAGTAGCTCTCCATGATTAGAACTGCAGTGGTGATAGTGAAGATGACCATCATCTCTTCCAGTGCTTCTCAAACTAGGAATGATTTTGCCATCCCTTGTCCCGACCTGTTCCCCTGGGACATTTGGTAATGTCTGTTGTCACACGTAGTGTTTGGGGAAGGGTTCTTTGGTACTGGCATCTGTTGGGTAGAGCCCAGGTATGCTGCTAAGCATCCTGCAATTCATAGGACATTTTATACCCACTGCAACGAAGAATTATCGGGTCCAAGATGTCAGTGGTGCCGAGGGTTGAGAAGCCTTGATCCATGTGTAATGTCTTCCTAACTTTATATAGCATATATCTACAAGGTACACGCTTTCTTCTGGTTTGTTGTTTATCACCATGGAGCTTAATTCTGATTTTGCATGTGTTGCTAATAATGAGGCATATGTTGATTAATAATTGTCACATTACAAGGTAGATGTATTTCTCAAAGTTTATATATTGAATCTTCCCACATAAAATTCTATTTAATTATTGTGAGGATAACTCAGTATCAAAAGGAAACCGTTCACTTAGAACTTCAGGTCATATACTCAATAACATACTGCAGATTTTCCCTGAATGAGGCCCAAAATTTGGACCATCTGCCAGAATTTTGCTGTTAAGCTAAAATAACTAAAAACCATATTGATAGATACCTTACTTTCATACTTCTCATTATGTATGGCCTCCATATATCATGCCTTATATGGGTACTAATCTCTCAGTAGATTTTTGATCAGTTACCCTTTTTCATTAATGACTTAAAAAAAATCATAGGTAGAGTATAATATTGCCCAGCCAGGTAGCCCAGTTAGTTAGAGCATCATCCTGATATGCCAAGGATGTGGGTTTGATCTTCACTCAGAGCACATACGAGAAGCAACCAGTGGATTCACAAATAAGTGGAACAACAAATCAGTGTTTCTCTTCCTCTCTAAAAATCAGTGTTTTAAAAAATTTTTTTAGAAGTATGGTGTAATAAAAAAAATCACAGAAGACACTTCATTAGGTCTATTTAGCAGTCTGTTTGGTACACTATACTTTTAAAATTTTTTTTGATTACTTCTAGAGAGAAAGGCAGGGAGGGAGGAAGAAAGGGAGAGAAACATCAATGTATGATTGCCTTTCACCTGCCTCCAGCTACCGACCTGGCTTGCAGCCTGGTTATGTGCCCTGGCTGGGAATTGAACCAGTGACCCGTGGGTTCACAGGCTGGCACCAATCCACTGAGCCACCAGCCAGGGCTGCTACACTATTCTTAAGAGCCATTTTGGGAAATACATGTTTTAGAATCCATGAATTAAGTTGATTCATTTTGCCTGAAATACATTATAATGTGATATTTTTTCGAGGTAATACAAGTATAATTTCAGGAAAAAAAATACAAATTGTTCAGAGTTTTGGAGCTTAAACATTGTAGTTTAAGCGGGGGGTATAATGGATCTGATTATTTATTAAGTCATTTGAGATACACTCTTTTGTATTTAAAAATTCACTGTTTTTGTCACTATATAACTGTTTTTGGATTTCATTAGTGATATTTTTCCTTCGCTCTACCAGTTTTGTAGTAATATAATCAAAAGTGCTGAAATATGACTGCTTTGTGAATATACTTTGGCAATGTGAAAAATATTTTTTTATTAGTTTCATAAATCCAAAAATTTGTTCAAGAAATTAGTAAAAGTACTTTGTTTTTATTTCAATTGTGGATATTAAAATTCTTCATCTAAGTATTGTGTTACAGTGCTGTTTGGAATGCAGAATATTGAGTGTAGCATTTAAAATTACATTACTGTCTTATAGTTCCAGCTCAACCAAGATAAAATGAATTTTTCCACACTGAGAAATATCCAGGGTCTGTTTGCTCCACTGAAATTGCAAATGGAATTCAAGGCAGTGCAACAAGTGAGTATAGCATGTCAGTTATGCATGCATCCCACATGTGTGTTGACATCAGTTGGACATATTATTCTATTTAATTACAGCTGGACAAACCTGACTTTCTCCCCTTCAACCTATTTTACTTTTTCCCCTCTAGGATATGGCCTTGATTCCAATTTTATTGGGTTGGCTAAAAAGTCCGCTTAGTTTTTCCATAAAAGACACATTTTTCGTTTTCATCAATAACTATTGACTTGGATATTTTGAGTATGTCAGCTCTCTCCCGCTATTGACTTCTAGTGGGTAGAGGCCAGGGGTGCTGCTACCCATGTTGCAGTGCATGAGACAGTCCCAAGGCAAAAAAGTATTTGGCTAAAATGTCAGTAGCACCAAGAAACTTTGCAAACCACTTTTGATATGTTTGATCAGTCACAGCACCTTCTCCATACACTGCACAGATCTTTTTTTTTCTGGTGTTTCAGTTGTGTTTTTACCTTTCTTGAAGTAATAAAGCAGAATATGCTGGAAATGGTGCTATTTTCTTCCATCTTTGATATTAAAATGCCTGCCAGAAATTCACCAATTTAGATAAGTTTTTTCTTTTTAACACTTTTAATGCACGCTGATGTGACAGTGTTACAATATAATCTAACAAAATTGTTTCAAATGAAGTTAAAGACTAAGCACTACTAGAGCCATTGTACGGGAAAAGTTAAATGAACTGCTTGGCCAACCCAATATAAAAGAATAAAAGAAGCCATCAAATGGAAAATTCCTCTAAGTTACGGGCTCAGTGTCTAAAGACTTACCTGCATCCACTTTCATGTTCTTCTTTTGGAGGGTTTCATTGAATTTGAGATACCTGCAGGTCTCTCCAAGTGGAGCTATGAAGTAATCAGTTTGTAGATGTTGCTCAGGAATAAGATCTTCAGAAATGTGAAATGTCCTTCCAAAAATAAAATAACTGTACCCTACTTGTTTTCTGGATTTGTCATGTCATACTACTCAGGGACTTTCCTTTGCATGGACCCTTTCTGTAGCTGATATCTTCAGTCTCTTTCTGCTTGCTGAAACTCAGCAGCATTTACTTCTGTTGGAACCTCTATGAAGCAAAACTTGTACCAATCTCAAATCCTTTTATAGCAACTCTCTCTCACTAAGTGCTTTTGCAAATTGAGCCTCTTAAAAAAGTTGCTTACCTCCTTTTCATTCAACCCATACTTCTCTGCCTCCTTTCACACCACTAAAACTCCTGAGCAGTGGACATTGTTTTGCCCTCATTTTGCTGATCTCCCTGTGCTATGTAACACTACACTGACAACATGTGCCTTCTTCCTTTGGCTTTTAGGGCACTGCACTTTGCTGATGTTTCTCTCCTCTCTGAAACTTCCTTCTCAGATTGTGCTGTGTAGGGTTTCTTTCTCTTTCTTTCTCTCTCTCTCTCTCTCTCTCTCTCTCTCTCTCTCTTCTCTGAAATACCAGCTGCCACTTTTGTTTGTAAGCACCCATTTCTGATCTTTCCTCATCCTCTTGCTTCCTATCTATTCCTATGACTTCAGTTATCATTGACTTATAAACCTATAGGTTTCTTCAGTTGGGAGTCCTGCAGGAACTTCCCATTTCACCCAAGTATGGAATTACTCAGTGTTTTTCACATACTCCTTACCATGTGTGAAGAGTTTTTTCAAAGGCAGAAATTGGAACATTATCTCATCTAGCACCCATAACCTCCAACATCTAGTCAGTTAATCTCTTTACCATTGTAAGTACATGGGTTCTGACCCCTACTGCAACATCTACCCCTGCTGCCTGCCACTTCATTGTACACACTCTAGCTAGAATAATCTTTGTAAAACACAGATTTGATCATGTCACTGCCCTCACTTTGCTCTCAAAGTAAAACCTACCTCCTACCTCCTTAATATGGTCATGAATTGCCTCTGTGCTCTTCACTGTGCTCCATTGCTTCCTCAGGTACTTGTATCCTAATTTTCTTCCCTGGCTTTTGTACATGTTCTTCATACTACTGTGAATTCTTTCTCTCACCTGTCTAAAATTATGCTTTTTTTTTTTTTTTTTTCCAATAAATTCTGTTAATGTCATCACTAAGTCATTCTAGAAGCTGTTTTAGAACTTTGTTCTAAGGGTAAAGCCCTAAAAAAACGTTCACGGCTTTACATCAGAATAACCTGAATGTGAATTTTAGCTCCATCATCTAATAGTTTTGTTTTTTTTTAAATTTTATTGTTGTTGTATTACATCCATCCCCATTTTGCTCCCCCCTGTCCCCCTCCCCACCCACCCATTCCCCCCAAAGTCAATCCCACGTGTTATCCATGTCCATGGTTCCTTTATACTAGGTTCTTGTCTAATCTGCTCCCCTTCTTTGCCTCTACCTCTCCCTCCCCCCAACCCCGTTCCCCCTGATCACTGAAGGCCTATTCCTTGTATTCATATACTTGGTTCTGTTTTGCTTGTTGTTAGCTTTGCTCATTATTGTCCCATAATGGGTGAGATCATGTGATGTTTGTCCTTCACTGACTGGCTTATTTCACTAAGCATAATACTCTCCAGATCCATCCATGTTGTTGCAAAGGGTACAAGTTCCTTCTTTCTTTCTGCTATATAGAATTCCATTGTGTAAATGTACCAAAGTTTTTTGATCCAATCATCCCCTGACAGGCACTTAGGCTATTTCCAGCACTTGGCTATTGTAAATAGTGCCTCTATGAACATAGGTGTGCATAGGTTCTTCTGAATTGGTGTTTCAGGATTCTTTGCGTATAGTCCAAGTAGTGGAATTGCTGGATCAAAAGGCAGTTCCATTTTTAGTTTTTTAAGGAAACCCCATACTGTTTTCCACAGTGGCTGCACCAGCCTACATTCCCACCAACAGTGTATGAGGGTTCCCTTTGCCCCGCATCCTCACCAACACTTGTTGTTTGATGATTTGCTGGTGATTGCCATTCTGACAGGTGTGAGGTGGTATCTTATTGTGGTTTTAATTTGCATCTCTCTGATGACTAGTGATGTTGAGCATTCTTTCATATGCCTCTGGGCCCTTTGTATATCTTCCTTAATAGTTTTAACTTAAATATGTTACAAACTTCTGAGCCTCAGATTGTTTGATTGTAATGTGAAATGGAGGTAGCAGTGAGGACAGTTAATAGGATTATTCCACAGATTAAATGAAATACATACTTTTGAACAAAACTGTTTGTTTCCCTTTTTATCCTCACACTATTTAGATTCCAGCCTCACATTGTTCATATTTTGGGCCTAATTTTTTATTCCGTGTAATCCAAAAATATTTGTCCAGAATTCTGCCCCTTTTTTTCTGATCCTGTGTTGTTTCATTTTTTGCTTGTCAGGATATGTAACCACTGCCTGCTCATCCCTGATTTTGAGGCTTTCTCAGAGCTCTATCTCTGGTCAGCTGTACCTACCATTCCTGTTACTGTCTGATTTGATTTACAGGCTCCTTTCTGTTTCCATATCCCCCCACCCCATCTGGTTTTCTTCTTTTTTCTTTTTTTTTGTTTTGACAGCCTAGAGATAGTTTTTTCATGCTGCAAAGATTTAAATGACTATAGGTCATTAGTCATTTAAAAATACTTTTAGTATATGCATTTCCTTGGTGGGGGAAAAGAATCTTAACTGCTCCCTTAGATTCTAAAGTTATGATTACTTTAAAATACTAATATCATTTAGTCACTGACCATCTTTTACTCTTGGTATTTGGCAATATCCAGAATTATCTGTGTTGATTAAAATTGTAACTGCCAAACAAATAACAAAGGACAAAATTACATTGAAGTTTGTTGAAAGCCAACTATGTGCCAATAACTATACCATCTATATATAGCCCTAGGATTGATGAGTAGTGGAATCAAAATTGGAATCCATATCTCTCTGACTCTATGTCCTTGCCTTCTCATACATAGGTGCCTATCTGTGTTCTACTTAATACTTGGAAAAAGTGGCTAACACTGGTTTAAAATGGTGTGTTTTTTCAAGGCCGTGCAAATGAGTTTGATCTTTAGTTCCAGTTATCACTACTGTTTGAAAGCTATAACTCATCTTGATATTATGAGCAATGCAAAACAACATACAGAATAAGCAGTTTACTAAGTAGAATAATGGTATCACTGAGTTGGGGTTTCTTCAGGAATTTGATCATCCCACATATATTAGAAACTAGACATAGTGTTAGGCCCTGGGATTTTGCATTTTATCAGGTGGCATGTGCTGTGGTTTTCCTGGATGGAAGCAAAAGCCCACAAATATGTCTAAACCTGATAGGATTATTAAGTGTTAATAAAAGTACAATTTCAGTATCTTTACATATTTTAAAGTTTTGAGGAATTTTAAAAAATTAGGTTTGGGTCTAAAATTCGAACTATGTTTTTCTTCCCAGTGGCATTTTAGTTTTATGGCTATTACAAATAAATAATGAAGAACATGAAGTTAGATTATACATCTTTCCCCCTAGTTTTTTGTTTTGTTTTTATTTTGTTTTTTTCCTAATCTTGCCCTTTCATACTTTTCCCAAAGGTTCAGCGTCTTCCATTTCTTCCAAGTTCAAATTTTTCACTGGATATTTTGAGGGGTAATGATGAGACTATTGGATTTGAAGATATTCTTAATGGTAAGTGTCAGTCAGCACCTTTTTCTGGAATCCCAGTAATGTACCGGGCAGCAGCTAAAAACAAAACCCACAGCAGTCAAAACTGGCTGCTGATTGGATACACTTGTTTTACTCACTACAGTGAGATAAAATTTAACAGTAATAACTTTTTTTAATTGGTTATAAAAAATGAAAAAAATTTTATGGAGTTCTGATGTTACAGTCATTCATTTCTTATCAGACATATAGTCTGATATGTGAGTCTAATACAGTATGCTTTAGGGAATTGAAACAGTGATTGTTGTTTCAGTGTTCACAACATTTGTGGGATGTGACTAGTTTCTAGAACAACTTTAAAAAAAAAGATAAAAAGTTTCCTTTTAAAAATATCTGCCAAATACTTTTTGAGCTTCTGTATGTTGATGGCGAGTAGGAAAGAAAAATCTGTCATCTTTAACAAAATTCCCTAAATAATTATATTAATGTATGAGATAACATGACTTAAGTTAAGAACAATACATGCATCCTCTATTAATAATAATAGCATCCTCTTTTTTTCTGGTTCTGAGGAAGATAAATAAATATAATTCTGTTCCGTATTGCCTCTGCTCATTATACCTCAGCAATTCAGGAGAAACACAAAACCCAACAGGACTAAATTATATTATTTTGCTTGGCTGCTGATATCCGGTAAGGAAATTCCGTGGCCACAACAGAAGTCTAGTGAGCCTCCTCTTGAGAATCTTCCCTGAGGGAGCTTTGTGAATGCAGGAAAACCTGGAATTCCTAAGCTTTGACATTGAACTTAGACCTCATTTAAAGTTAGTAAGGTGATAGTTCAAGTCTACGTGTTCTTTTCATTAGTTTTACAAATTCATTTAAAAGTCAGCTTCTGTGATTCTGTGTAAAGAAAGGGAGTAGGATGTATTAAGCATTTATTCAGTCAAATACTTATTATGTGTCCTGCTCTTGGCTAGGCTCTGAATATACAGTGGTGAGAAACATCTGCTTTTTAATGGGGTTGGGTTAGCTATTAAACAGATAAAACACAAAAATTGTACATTGTAATTACATTCTAGGAATAGAAAGGATAGGGATAGAGTTAGTTATTGGGTAGAAGAGGCAGGCACCCCTGGGGCTGTGACACATAAGCTAATTCTTAAAAGATAAGTGTTAGTTGACCTAAAAGTAGAGGAGAATATGTCAGGCAGAAGAAGCAGTAAGTTCAGGGTCTCCTACATGAGGACTTCTGAATACTCAAAGGGTTTAAGATGCTTATCCTACTTATAAGCTAACAAGTTAGCCTGCCATGGTTTCATGGATACTGGCAGAAGACAAGACTCCAATAGACAAAGGACAGTTTATTACAGCAATAGCAGTAGCCAGAGTATCAGCTTTTCTCTTGGTTTCCTGAGCCTCAGGTTCCACAGATGATGCCTGTGTATATCCTGTATTCTGTTACAGGAAGAACCCAAACCCAGATCAGGGCACCTGAATCTTTATAATAGGCAATCAGCCTGCCTGGTCTATGCTCCAGGGGAGACACAATCTGTCTTCTGATGCTATTTACTTTAGAAATGGGCTTGAAAAGAGCTTAGAACAAAGGCTAGCATGCATCTGCCTTGAAGACTTATGAATCATGAGGGACCCATAGAGAATTGTCTCCCAGCACATAGAAATGTGTTAAGAAGACCCATGTGGCTGGAGTGTTTTGAGAAAGGTGGAGAGTGTAATAGGTGTTTCAAAGGTAGGAGGAGCCAGAAGTTTGTAGAAGTTTATTTAGAATGCAGTGGAAAGGCATTGAATGGTTTTAAGCAGTGATGTAATACAATTCCACTTTTAAAAAGTTCATTAGCTTGTGGACATCTTATATTCATTCCTTGCATCTGTCTAAGGTAGACATGAGCTGGAAAGATCCCCTGAATAGGTAGGTGATTTTTGTTAGGATGAGACCACTGTAGGACACTTGGGTCATTTCCCTTTTGTGGAAACTGTAATTGCATAACATTTGGGCTTGTATGTGGCTTCACCCATGGGTCTTGCCTTAGCTGTTCCTTCTGCTTAGAATATTTCTCTCCTTATTTTCAGATCCCAGTTTAAATGTTACTGCTTTGGAGAGGCCTTCCTTGACTACCCATCTAAAGTAGCCCTCATTCACTTTGCCACCTTACTTTAATTCTTTTCATTGCCCATTATCTGGTATTTTTCTTTCTTTTTTCTTATTTGAACTTAAATACAAACTTCATGAGATCTTGAGGCTTTGTCTTCTTAGCCCTTGTGTCCCCAGCGCCCCATTAAGTACTTGATCCCTAGTAAGTGCTTCTGAAAGCTCTTGCTTACCACATTCTCCTCATCATCTTTGACCCATGAGGAATTTTTATGTCTACAATGAGGGAGTTGTTTGTTAATCTGAACTCCTTTGAGGATTATTAAACCGTGATGGAAATCTGTATGTTTCTCCAGTTTATAGTTATGGAAAATGTTGGAGGGAATGAGGGGGTTCTACTCACATGTCTGTGAGGTGCTTGGTCAAGAACAGTCTGTACGTTTTACAAGGAAGAGAAGACATAAGGAGGGCACTAGTAAAATAAAAAATAAAGTCTTAATACTGAAAGGGGCCTTCTATTCACTGCAATCCCTCATTTTAAGAAGAGTAACTGCGACAGAGCCAGAGGCTGAGTCCTTGCCCAGAGTCTCACATTGGGTTCATGACAGAAAAGGTGCTGGGACCATGGGCTAGGTACCTTGCTTACATGTCTTCTGGGGCAAGTGATTAATT
The DNA here is from genome assembly GCA_004026585.1 of Noctilio leporinus. Classification (NCBI taxonomy): domain Eukaryota; kingdom Metazoa; phylum Chordata; class Mammalia; order Chiroptera; family Noctilionidae; genus Noctilio; species Noctilio leporinus. Next base: position 112,731 of record PVIW01004112.1, on the reverse strand, counting down.
TAACAAGTACCTATTTTATTAAAGTCAAAACTTACAACAGCAGAGTTTAAAAGACATTGTTATTTAAATGAATATATCCTTTGTTTAAATATTTAAAATATAAAATTCGCATCCTTCGTGATTACCCCTAGACCCATTTCTTTCCCTCATTCCCTGGTTACCTGCTGTGGTTAGTGTGTGTCCTCCCATGTGTCCTCATACAAACATGTAGCCAGAAAATATTTGGCATTGTTCAGTATTTATTTTTTAACATATTGGTATCATACTATGTATGTTACAGTACATTTATAGATGGATGCTTGCATTTTTCTCACACAAAACAGGACTGTAGCAAACATCTTTGCCTTTGCTGAATACTCATGTGTAGACATTTAAGTGTAGATTTTCAATATCTGTTATGTACATAGCAGTATATTAGTAACTGTAGCAGTATCAGTTGTTGCTAAGGTTTTGTTGTGTGACAGGTGTGGAGAGTAGATTGTTGAATGGGTACAGTAACCTCCAGTCTCTTAAAACATTCAGTGAGGAGCATCCAAATTGATCAGTTACGTTATTTTAATGTAAATAGATAATATATTTTTACAAGCCAATTTTATAGTTCAGTTCTTGGTTTTTAATTGTTTCTAGTCCTATGTGGAGTAGGAGGCAAAAAAAGAAAGAAAATAGGCTTTGTGTCTAGGAAGCTTACCCTTGGTATTGATTGTTTGTTTGTTTAAGAGTTTTTTATTATTTTCAGAGAGGAGAAGGGAGAAAGGGACAGCTTTTCACCTGTCTCCAGCTACAGAGCTGGCTGGAGACCTGGCTTGCAACCTGGTTATGTGCCCTGGCTGGGAATCAAACCAGAGACCTTTGGGTTTGCAGGCCAGTGCCTTACTACTGTGCCACCAGCCAGGGCTGATTTTAAAAGCTCTTTTAGGTGTATTATCACAGTTAAAATTTTAGTCTGACTCATCCATAAAAACAAAGAGTGTGAAGATTTTGAAGGTTTCTTGGTTTAGAATTCTGATTTATGCTGTGTTTGCAACAAAACAAAACAATAGAGATGAAATGTTTTTGCTATTTAGATAAAGAAACGGCCTCATCTCTTAATTAGAGCTGGTGACTAGAGTCATCTGGGAAGCCAAAAAGATTCCTTGGTTCCTTTGCAGTTAGTACTCCCACCCTTAGCCTTAGGCAACCACTGGTCTGTTTTCTATCACTTGGGATTAGTTTTGCTTATTCTAGATTTTCATGTGAGTAGAATTATTAAATTTACCTTTTTTTTGAGAATCTTTAATATGTGTTTCTGTTTGTTTTCAGACCCGTCACAAAGTGAACTAATGGGAGAGCCACACTTGATGGTGGAATATAAACTTGGTTTACTGTAATGCATGTGCTGATCATGGAAATGGAGGGGCTATATCCTGTTTATAATCATCTTTTTGCTATAATTGTATGTATGCAATATTAAAAGTAATTAGACATGAGAATTGTTGCCTAAATGCTATCTGATTATTTGAAAATATTTGGGTCTTTGGTTCATGGCTATGTGACAGTTGAAAGCACTAGAGATGGTTTTAAAACTCATAATTTGTATTAAAACAATAGCCTTCTGTGTCTTTAAAAAACTGATGCTAATGAATAGTATACTGACAACAGATTCCAGTTCAACCTATATTCTAGGGTTTCCATAAAGTGACTTTTTTTTTTTTTTTAAAGATTTTATTTCGTTATTTTTAGAAAGAGGGGAAGGGAGAGAGGCAGAGGGAGAGAGACATCAATGTATGGTTGCATTTCACCTGCCTCCAGCCACAGACCTGACTGGAGACCTGGTTTGCAACCTGGTTATGTGCCCTGGCTGGGGAATCGAACCTGAGACCTTTGGGTTCTCAGGCCGGCACCTTATCCACTGTGCTACCAGCCAGGGCCTCCATAAAGTGACTTTTGAATAACCATTGTTAGTATTTGAGTCTCTATAGTCTTCATAGTAGCCTCTTTCAGAATAAACACCTGTAATTTCAGTGACAATACATCTAAGTACAAAATCAAATATTTATATTTTACTTTGTTTCAATATAGTTCATTAGTACTTACAAAAATAAGTTATTTTATTGAAGCTACTTTAGAATAATAGCTATTTTTTTATTCGTTCAGGCTACAAAGTGTAAGTTCAGTGGTTTTGATTTTAGTATTATCTTTAAGGTGAAAAATAAAATAAAGCAATCAACATATGCCAATTAAAGTGTTATACTACATAGATTTATATATCACAATTTGCTTAAATTAAAAACAAATTAGAACATTCATGTATACACTTTCCATGAACAGATTACATTGCAATTTATTTTAAAAGAAATCTTAATTATAGTTCCTATAAGGCATACAAAATTAAATATTTTTAGGCTTAATGAATGGGTAATTTTTCACTAATTAAAAAACATTTTAACCATTGTGGCTCAATTGGAGCATCATCCTTTACACTAAGTTTGTGTAACTTAGTGTTACACAAAAGGTTTGATTCATAGTCAGGTCACATACCCAGGTTACAGCTTTGATCCCCAGTTGCGGCTAGTATGAGAAGGAACCAGCTGATGTCTCTTTCTCACATCTCTATTTCTCTCTGTCCTTCCCCCTTCTTCCTCTAATCAATAAAACATTTTTAAAAATTTAACAATTTTTAATATATTTTTATAAAGTTTAATATCCAAAGTATATAAATTACTAATACAACTCAGCAAAAAACATGACACAATTGAAAAATAGGCAGAGGATGTGAATAGACATTTTCCACAGAAGACATGCATATGTACCCAAGAATCATTTGGTTCAAAATGTCAGTAGTGTCAATCAAGGTTAAGAAACCTTGAGATAAACCTCTGACATGTTTTAATGTTCCTGATTGTTTTTTTTTTTTTTTTTTTTTTTTTTTTTTTTTTTTAAAGATTTTATTTCATCATTTCTAGAAAGAGGGGAAGGGAGAGGGGCAGAGAGGGAGAGAGACATCAATGTATGGTTGTGTTTCACCTGCCTCCAGCCACAGACCTGACTGGAGACCTGGTTTGCAACCTGGTTATGTGCCCTGGCTGGGGAATCGAACCTGCGATCTCTGGGTTCGCAGGCCGCGGCCTTAT